>APFE030516861.1:0-65565 GCA_000404065.3 Pinus taeda | reverse complement strand
ACCAAGTGACTAAGCATAATGATGGCTGCTAAGATATCTTCTATAACTCCTTTCTGGTGATGATTCTCAGCATGTTACCATGGACCGTGCCTCTTCTTCTCTCGTTGTGTTTCTTGTTGATGACTCCCAGCTGGTTGTAGTGAACCTTTCTACATCTCCATCTTCTGTTGGTCCACCTATACAAACTCCTCTAAGTTCATTCTTTGTAGTTATTGAATAGTTTATGGGCAGTTGAGAATGAAGGGATTACTTCATCATCTAGTCCATCCTCTCCTTTGGACGTTTCTTCCAGCCTTCCCTTGCTAGATGAGGTCATCATTGTTGTAAAATTTGGCGCATATTTTCTACTCACTCATGATTATACTTGTTTCTTTGATGGATGATGGTGACCTGCCCCTAGGAGCCATGATATTGGTGGGACTATGGACACCTATCTTGTTATTTCTATGCATTGTATGCTTTTGGTGATGGTTATAGTTAGCCCTAGGCATTTTGAAGTTGGTAATGGAACCCATTCAAGTTACTTCAGCGATTTTGTTCACAAGATCCTAGTGGGTATGCGTTGTTCATTCACTTGAACTTTAACACCTAAGTTTAATAGCTCAGTAAAGTAAATGGATTACCAACAGCCATACTAAACAAAAAAGTAAAATCACTTAGTTCCTATAATCATTTGAGACATCAAATCTCTAATTGGTAAATTCGTAGCTCACTACATTCAAGGCTCACTACAATCGGAAATAACATTGTTCTCCCCATGGTACTTAAAATAGTGTGATGATCTACAAACATTAAATATTTTGTAGACACCACTGTCTCCATGACCAGCCCAAATTCTTCCTTGATGCAAGGTCAGAAACTTATTGGTTGCATGGCTGGAAGTCCTCTATCTCACATTTTAGGTTCTTTGGATCAAGTGCATGGACCTACTTATATCATGAAAGACATGATATATCTCTTGTCCATTAGACTCCTCATAGGAATTTGGTTGGCTGTTATGAAACTTTTCATGGGTATCATCTCTATGACCCTGCCACTCACTAAGTGACTAAGCATCATGGTGCTATATTTGATGATCCTTTTCATGATGACTGCTAAGATATCCTCTATAGCTCCTTTCTGGTGATGACTCTCAACATGTATCCATGGAACATGCCCCTTCCTATCTTGTTGGGTTGCTTGTTGATGACTCCCAGCTGGTTGTAGTGAATCTTTCCACATCTCCATGTATGCAAACTCCTCTGAGTTCATTCTGTGTAGTTATTGAATAGTCTATGGGGAGTCAAGACTAAATGGATTAGTCTCATTTGGATGTTTTTTCTAGCCTTCCCTTGCTAGATGAGGTCATCATTGTTGGTACTTCTTCTTGAGGTGTACAGCCTAGCAATGCTTCTCCTTCTGAAATGTAGTGATGCCCAGATTTCAGATGATACTATTCATGTGGATGTACAACAATTTGTTGATGATGGTAACAAACCCCCTACTACATCGTTTCCATCTTTTCTTTGATGGTTTGTTTCTTGGTGATCTCATGCTTCTTGTTCTGGGTTGATCATGGTGATGCATGTACCTTTCATTTTGATGTAGATAGTTTGTCTTGATGCATATTTTCTTTCCACTCATGGTTTTATGGATTATAGTAGCATGATCCTAGACACATGAATCAATATGTGTGATATTGTGAGGATTATGTGCTCGCAAAATCTGTCTCAGTGTTTTGAAACTTGTCCAAAGTCCCAAAGGAAAGATGACATAGCACTTGCACACATGCTGAGATTATTGGCAACAATAAAGGGACAACAAATGGACTTAGTCTTGAAGCTCTGAGGTCATCATTATGGCTAGAAGAGATAGAAAAGGCTAAAATATGACCAAGCTGCTCATGTGCTGACTTTTAAAATCATGTTGGAATTCCTGATAATAAAGATATTGTTAGGCTCAGTGGTGGTATGTTCTTTGTTAGCAATTTGTTATAGACTGGCTAATGTTGTTCCATTTGACATATGTTGTTCTATGACAGTGAATTTAAGGACAATGGCAAGAATTTCACATGGATCTATTCACTTAGTAGCCTATATCCAAAAAATTACACCAGCATTCATTCTCAGGTTTGATATTATTGCATGTCCAACCAATTTGTCCAAGAAATAAATAGATTCATAGCTTTTCATGGAGGTTTGACATCCAAGAATATTTACACTCCATCTGTTAATCATTATGCAATTGTAATGTTCATCATACAATGTTACACTGTAGCTACACAATATTTTATTGATTAGGTCATATGATTGAACTCTATCGCAGTTGTTTTGAAAATTCGATCCCTGCTATTCTTGTAGCTCATTCTCTTGTATCCAAAATAGACATACATACGATCCAATTTGTCTTAATATGCATTATCTATATCACAAAATTTTCATATTATTTTTTTTATTTTGACCTTGTGATATCTTACATAATTTATGTAGCTCTTGATTTTTCCAGAGTACCAATAATTTTGTATGATAATTGATGGCTATTCCATACTAATCTATTGGACCTACATTGTTCCCAAATTCAATGTGACAAGTTTGGTAGTATGATTGCATGTTTCCGATATTCCTCCAACAATGTTCGTTCTACCTGTGCATTTGCTACCTTGAAAATTAGGGTTCCATGATCCACATCAACAAGATTGGCTCAGAAAGGAAGTTGCAGAGGTACTTTATGATACAAATTGTACATATGGGTAGATGTTTGCTAATAAATATATGCCTATCATACCTATGGTGTAGGACCCCCCAAATCCAAACTATTGTGCATTTTGATGCAAATGAGCAGGTTGCAAATAAAGTGGAAATGTGTTTTAGAGAGGTTTTAATTTTGCTTGGACAAAAAATCATCACATCTAGATCCTTTTATTCTGGTATTAAGGTTCTTGAATCAAGGAGGAAAATTTCAAAGCTTGAAGGAATTTTGCATAAAGAGAGAGTTGAATTTGAGGTGATATTATAGATGTATATAAAGGTTGTTTAGTGTACTTTAGGTTGTCTAACATGATAGTATGCTAGAATAATCTTTCCACTTAATGAATATTTCCATATTTTTTTTTATAGAAATTGCTTAGTTGGAAATCATTTCTTCATAGGGTTCATTCTTTTGATGTAATCTATCAAATTCAAACAGGGTTTGTTGCAATAGGCCATCATTAGTGTTGGGTGTGTTAGAACTTGGAAGACCTGATACTTCAAAGCTAAACAATATAATATGTCTTCTTCTTTATGAAGCCTATGAATAGGATCATCGTCTTTTACATTTAGATTCATTTATTAGAGTGAAAAACTCTCTTGCCAAATTGGAATCTAGTCCACTGGAGGATTTTAAGACTCCACATGAGGAATATGATTCTAGCATAGATGAAAAAGCTAGAGACCATCAGGGTACAGCCAAAGATTGTAACAATGCTAGTGGTGGTTTTGGCATTTTGATGACAGAGGACACAGGCTCTATGGTTGATGGAAATTGTTTGGACAGAGATATATGTTTTAGGAATCTTCAGTTCAAATATATCCAAGCTGGTTACAAGCATGTTTCAAATAATGGATCTGGGTAGCTTTGCATGATTAGTAATGTGGAAAATTCCTACTTGTGTGTCTATTTAGAGGGAATTGGGACTGTGAATGGAAAATTAAATTAAGGCATGGAAATTATTAAATTGGAAGAAGGTAAAACAACCCAAAATATATGGATGATGTGGAAGGAGATCCAAACATTAGAGATTCATCCAATATAACTAATGGTACCATGTTTCATACTTTTGACATGGAGAATGGTGAATGGGATACCAGCATCCATGTTTCTGAGACAATGCCTTTTGAAGCAGTTGATAGTAGCGACAATACAAATGGTTTGGATGAAGATATGGCACCTTGTTAGAAACTGTTAGAGCAGGATTCTCCTATCCTCACTAATTTGTCATATGCATTAGATGAAATATGGACAGGTGAAGGTTAATTAGTAAAATATTAGGCTATATCTGTGACATCACAAGGTTAGGAAGTTGGTTCTACCACTTTGGCTACTATTGCTAGTGGCAGTGAATCTATCGACATAAAATATTTTAATCCAGTTCAACAAATTGCAATAGGAGACAAGATGATGTCTGAATTTTCCTAAAACATGCATGATAAAGGTGGAATAGAGGTGCTTGAGAAAAGAATCCCTCCCTCACCAATAAAATCATTAGATCTATTGGAATAATTTGGAAGTTGCATTGGGGCTCCTATGTCAAACTTAACAAAAAGTCACAGTAAAAGTTTACAAGAAAATTTATTGGGTTCTATTAGAGTTGACTCTCAGAGAAGCTATAGTCCTATGTTTGTCTCATCAGTGAGTGATCTGGGTGGTAATGGAGTGGGTAAGCTGCTTTTACCAACCGGTGTCAATGATATGGTTATTGTTGTTTATGATGATTTGCCAAAAATCACAATAGCATATGGACTAAGCTCGTAAGAATATCAGGCTTGCCTATATGACAAGGTACCTAACAGTGAGAAGCAAAAGGAAATAGATAGGGACAAAGAAAAGGAATGTGCAGATTTATTTGGTATGGGTGGAGTTGTTTCAAGTCTACTTTATCTGTCAGATGGTTCCTTAGACTTAAGTAAAGCTCTTTCCAAAGAGAGAAGTTTATGATATGAGCATATCTACACATATGGTTCCAAAGGGAAAGGGATTCAAATTCATCACTATATAGAAAAGACACATGCAAAAATATCCTTTCGTGATGAGGGTCCTCCTAGAAAAGTTAAGTACTTAGTAACCCGTTATTAAGCAAAACAGTTTGATTCCCTTAGGAAAAGGTGTTGTCCAATAGAGATGGACTTTAGATTGTCACTAAATCGTTGCAAGAAATGGGGACCTCAAGGAAGAAAGAGCAATGAGTTTTTTGCAAATCCTTGGATGAAATATTTATTATTAAGAGAGTCACCATGATAAAATTGGAATCTTTGATGAATATTTCAAATATTTGTGTGACTCATTATGTTCTGGAAGCCCCACATGTTTGGCAAAGACCCTTGGTATTTATCAGGTTGGATACTCATATTATTGTTTATTCTGTATTTGAATATTACCTTTTGAAGACTCCTAGAGAGTTTACCAGGCTTTGTTTCCTTCATTGTGTGACATGTGCATGCTACATAATGTGCCCATCTTTCAGGTCACTATAAAGGATGCAAAAGGTGGCAAAGAGATTGGTATGAATTGATGGTAATGGAAAATATGTTGTTTGGAAGAAATGTAACATGGGTTTATGACCTCAAAGGTTCTGGTTGCTCCTGTTACAATGCAAATTAATCAGGTAACAACAAAGCTCTTTTGGACCAAAATCTCTTGAAGACCATGCCAACTTCTCCAATATTTCTTGGGAATAAATCCAAGTGCCTTTTGGAGAGAGTAGTCTGGAATGATACTTCATTTCTCGTTGTAAATATAGTTTTTGTTTTTCTTAATCAACCATAATTGTAATCTTAGTTTCAAATTTTTGTTGAGTTAGCCAATTATCATGATTGTGTGCAATGTGTGTTTGTAGTCAATTGATGTCATGAATTATTCATTACTTGTTGGATTTGAAGAGCATTGTGAGATGGTTTTAGGTAATAATAGACTCATACACTTGCTTTGAAATATATTTTCTCATATTTGATTTTCCATTTTAGGTAACATTATCAATAATTTCAGTTGCTTGGGTCAGAGTTGTATCTATTAACGTTTCAAAGATGAATACACTAAAAAAAATTTCTTCGTTTCAAATTTCAATACATGAATTTTAGTTTATATTGGTGATAAAGCCAACAGTTCTTGATATGATGTTTTTTATGCAACGAAGTTTCCCAGTGATGATAGCCTATGATTGCGACATTATTACAATTGACAAACTAAGAATTCTTTACCAGAGGCATATGCTCTTGATGTTTCAATTTTATGATAGGACCAAGCAAAAAGTATTGCCAGTGAAAGATTTCATTCTTTGTTACCATCATTTATGTGAATAGGTCGTAGGTTCCTTGATTTGAAAGGTTTGGGGAAGCTCATTTTAAGTTCCTCATGTGGATCTAGCTATTAGCTGAAGTAAAATGTGTTCATCTTCTTTTTATTGTCCTTTTTAATTCTTGATAATATCTTCTGGTTGAATATTGTCTTTCATTTGCTAGTCCAATTATCTTCAATGCTCTAATATTGAACTTTTTCTATGCCATGAATAAATAATTCTTGATGATTTTAGAATGCCTCCTTGACTTATTTTTGCCAACCAACTAAAGTTAAGTGTATTAAAACCATTTTTTGAACTCAAAAGATTTCTAAATTCATTTGAAGGTGATATGATTTTCTTTGTCCTTGATGAGGAGTATCAAGACGTTTGATTTCATGTTTTTATCCTTTCAATGGTTGGTAAATTGTAAGTAAGTTTTGATTTCTTGTTTTCTCCATTAAGGTAGATTGGGCTTTTGGTCTTTATGCTCACTTTGTATCCATGTTTTGTAGTGATGCGCTAGAACTATGCATGGTTGTTAGTTGGAGTCAATGGTTATCAAGAAATAGTGTGAGCTTTAAACATGTTGCTCCATTAATGGGAACATCTCGAGTCACATTTCATTAGATTAGTGGTACTATGATTTTGGTCTTTATGCTCACTTTTGTGTCCATGTTTAGTAGTGGCTAGAACTATGCATGGTTCTTAGTTAGAGATAACAGTTATCAAGAAACAAGGAGCTTTAAACATGCTCCTCTCTTAATGGAAACATCCCTTGTCACAATTCATTAGATTGGTGGCACTATGGATAGCCAAAAATTGACCAAGCCCAACATTGACCAATGCCACTTTAATGTACTATGGATACCATCTCTGTTTAATGTACTTTAAACATGTTAAAATTAGTAAATTTCATTGTTGGTTATTATTTTGATTATCATCTTTATTTTGCACACTCAAATACTATTATCTATGGATCTTTTTGTTATTCACTTAGATTTCTTCTTGCAAGTCTAATTCCATAAAGGGTGCTAGATCAATGGAAGGGTACTTGCTTTACAAGCAGGAGGTTGGTGGTTCAATTCCATCGTGCCCTGATATTTAGATGGAATGACGATAATTAGTTTTTGGTGACAGAGGTTTTTTTGACTATCACCAATGAGCTTATGGTGACACTTTTCGACCCTCACCAAAATATGAAATGGTGACAGTCAATGAATGCCACCATATATATGCATTAATAGTGACGGCCATGAAAGGTCCATCACCATAAATCACTAATGTTCATATGAAATGGTGACGGTCAATGAACATCACCATATATATATGCATTAATAGTGACAATCATGAAAGGTCCATCACAATAAATCATTGTTTTTCATATGAAATGGTGACGCTCACTACCCGTTATTATAATTATTATTTGTGACGGACCTTGAATGTCACGACATCTATATTTTTGGTGATGCCACCATTAGTGACATTAAATTTTTTGATGACGGAAGCTAAGGTTTGTCACCATTGCTAATATGAAATGGTGACAGTCATTATCCGTCATTATAAATCATTATTGGTGACGAACCTTGAATGTCACCAAAACGCTTATACTTTTGGCGATGCCATCTTTGGTGACGTTCAATTTTTGGTGAGGGAGGCTCTTTTGACCGTCACCAATGAGCTTATGGTGACATTTTTTGACGCTCACCAATGTCTTTTTTTCTTGTAGTGATGTGGACACAAAGTATCATTACATGAGAACACTCATTGCAAAATATTTCATCAAGCCAATATATTATCTTTCAAGAGATTAGATCTCATATATTTTCACAAAACCACTTGGCAAGATCCAATTTACTAAGTTCAGAGATGAACTCGGTATCTTTTGTAACGTATCTTAGGGAATGCCAGATGATAGAAAATACATAAACTTTACTTTAATTATTTAGAATATAATATTAAATTATCTAGAATATTTAATTAGATTTTGGAGACATTTTAGAATAGCTAATTGTTGTAAAAGATATGACATCTAGAAAGGTGTTGTTTCTTAGGAACCAATTTAGGAAAATAGTTAGGAGTGTTGTTATGATAGCATTAAATGTAAATGGACACTTGTAAATGAAATAAGTGATCCATAACAAAATTAGGTTAGGAAATTAGCTTATTTAAAGTGTGGTTCTCCTCTTGCAAGAGTGTTGAGTGATTGTGTGTAAACTCTTGCAGATTCTATGAAATTTTCTTTTCCATATTAACATAATTTGCGTGTCTGAGGATACTTCTACTATTAAATTGTTGTAAATAAATATTTTTATGATATGAATTTTCTTTTTAAATATTTTCTTCTTTATTTTAAATGAAAATATTCTATATGTTATTATGAAATAAACAAAAATATCAAACCTTATATAAAGGATAGGCATATTACTAGTGAGTTTCAAAGGACAACTAGAACTATCTTATTCCTAGGGAGTCATCTAACAAGGTGGAGGAATTGCCCAAATGGCCAAAAGTGGCCAGAATCTGGGCAAAAAAAATTCAAAAAATCTTGTAGGGGCAGTGTTTGAATCGTGTTTTTTATGGTGGAAATGGATTCAACACCATCAAAAATGTCTAGGACACCTAACATTTTGAAGTTTAACAACTATAACTTGGATTTACAAAAATCCTTACCGGATTTTTTCTAAATATAACCAGAATTTCCATAACTTTCTGGGCAACTCCTCCGCCTCGTTAGAGTACGCGTATTCCTAGAATTTGGGAAAGGCATCCAAGAACCAAGAATATTCTTACACCCTCCTTTGGGGAGTTTTTAAAGTACTTTTCTTCGTACTCATAAGATAGCCATTGTGGGGGAGTCTAGAGTTATAATTTATCATATTCTTTTTAAGTCACCTACATTAGATCTCAAACTTAATGCCATTTTCAAAAGGATTAGAATAAACTTGGGTTCCATGGTTGATTTTCAAGTAATGTATGTACCTATACAAAACAATTCTAAGGCAGATATGTTAGCAAGTTTCAAAACAATGCACGAAGATGAGCTCTTATAAGTCAATGATCAGGAGTCTCATCATCTGATCCTGACATGAAAACAAGTGGAAGTGTAGGTTCATGTTAGTTGGTGGTTGTGGGAGTTAAGTCCATGCCCTCCCTATTAGGTTGTATGTTTTGGCTCAGTTTCAATCACATAATATGATGGGTAGCACATTCACTTCACAAAGGAAGTTGTGGGATGGTACACCTCTAAGAAAAGAAATTACAAAAGTTCATGGAAAATTTGATGTATAGGAGGGGTTACATGTTGCAATATATGGACTCATTATTTGAGGTGGAAGTGAATAGTTATTGTGCTAAGAAACTAAAGTATTCCAAATATTTATGGGTAGACGTGGATGCATTGGCTTGTCATATTTTTCCTTGCACATGGACATTGGTTACAAGTTTTGGGAGCTTCGACATGTTGAACTATAATATATGATTGGTATCCCGCTACCATCTTGATGGCATTGTAGTTGGTCGTGTCCTTTTGTATTCATCACCTCCTAGTTTCATTTGGATTGAATTTTTTTGCAAACATGGCCTCTAGTTCCATTCCATTTTGGTCGTTTGAAATTTATTTTGGATTTGGATTTTGGCCCTATCATTAAGGCATATGTTGGCTCTCTAGTTGTAAATTATTATATAGGTTCTGAAGATCTTGGATTATAAAGGTAACATGAATAGAAAGAGAAGTCCCCCTCCCCCCAACCCTATTGCTTCAAAACTTAAGGACCTTCAAGAGGCTTTGTTCTAGTAATAAACTAAGTACCATCAATTGGTGTCAGGAATTTCCTCTACCATCGACATCCATATAGAGTTGAGATGACATATTTAGAAGGCTAAAGATGAGATTATAAGTTTTAGAAGTCAAATTGAATAACTACAATAAGAAAATGTCAAGGGTATTTAGTCCCCCATCTCCTCAGTTAATTTAGTTAATGCTTCTACATTTCTCGTCCTTGATTTGAATGTAGCTGCAGTGATTATGGTGATTATTGGTTTTGAGGATGTGTAACATCACCCAAACTACATATAGGTTTGCATGGAAGTTAAATTTTGTTTGATACTAGGACTTGTTTTTTTAAGTATACAACTAGGACTTTTAATATAGTATCTCTTTTGTTAAACTATGATTTGAAATGGAGCCTTTTAAGTAGTTTGGTGTTGTGAAATTGCAACTTGAAATTTATATATCTCTAATAGAATACTATGTGTTTAGGGGCACGCAAGCACATGTGCACGCACACACACACACATGTGCATTTAAATGATTAAAAATAAATAAAACCTTTCAAATAAAATAATTAAACATAATAAAAAAATTACAATTTAAAATAACAACAACAACAATCATATGATACACCATATATTATTCAATTAATAAAATGAATGTATATAATATATGTTTTGCCAAATCACAATGAATTAAATTGATATACATTCAGCATTACATGATACTCATATATGTCCTTTTTTAATCCCTTTTGATAAAAAAATTCACATTTTACATAATACTCACCAAGCCTTCTTTCTTCTTCTTTTTTCTTTCTTTCTTTTTTCGTTTTAATATTTTTTCACATTTTAATAGCAAGTGTGTTTTTTATTTTATCATTAAGAATCATGTTAATGTAATATTTGTTTTTCTTATTCCCCCACTGTGTTTACACATGCAAAGAGTTGCCTTCCTCAACTCGTTATGAGCACCATAGACATAAATGAAGAAACCGTGCTTCCTTCCAAATGGTAGTGTTGGGTGATTTAATTGTGAGTTAAATCCCTGTCATTAAATTGTCAACTTGGGGTTTGTTAAGTAATGAGGTATACATTTATTATATGTATTAGGTGATTATTTCTAAGAATAGATTAATCTAATGCAAAAAACTTGAAACTAATTACAAAGCAAATAATGAAAGCAAATGAAAAACAAGTGCACACATTTTCTCTCAATCACTTTCTCTCTCAAAGACTATCTCTATGAAAACCAACAATTCTATCATAAGCTATGAAATGAAAAAGTAATTTAATCTAGTAGTCTTTGACTCATTACTAATGTGAGATTACTAGTGTGCCAATCCAATCCAAACATAAGGAAATGTAATCAATCTTAACAAATCAACTTTAATGAAATAAATATGAAAATTTACAATCAAAATAACATAAAATAAACTAAATTAAACTTGCATAAATGAAATAACGTAAATATTTACTACAAAGGAAAGAGGTGTGAAAATTTTGGTTGATGGCGGGCCTCCACTCCTCAACAAGCACACTAAATGATTATCAAATCCTGGAGATCAAAGCAGGAACATTTATTCCATAAAATGAAGTTGGAGAAAGTTCTAAAGGTATTACAATAATTAAACTCTCTTCCTCTCTATCTTCACTTTACAAATTACATTTATCATTTCTTCTCCATTATTCTCTATTATATAATATCTCATATCTTGGATAAAACACCTTTGAATGAACAATGCATCCTATTTATACAAAAACATAATATAACTAATCAACAAATGTAGATCCACAAATCTCTCCTAGATCCACAATTATCTCTTGTGGTTACAACAAATTACCTAAAAATATGAGATACAAATCCTCTCACACATATTAAATGAAACACATATCAAAACATCCATGATTCTTCTCCTTTGAATGTTCTTAGTCAATGATCCAAATCTTCTACAAATATTCCACAAATCTTCATGAGTTGAAATTGAAATTGAAATTTGTGGTTGAGTGGCCAAATAAGACTCTTCTAGAATCTTCAAATAGGTCGACAACATCATAAAAATTATCCCACTTTTAGATATATATGAAAACATACTAATTTCCTAATATTTAATTATAGATTCTCTTAAAATATTTAAAATAAATGACTTGGAAAATAATAATGATAAACCCATATGATCATGCAAATGGCATTAAGGTAGGGTTACAGAGTTGTAAAATATGGTGAAGAGCTATGGAATATGGTAAAATTATAGAAATGAGGGTAAAAGACAATGGCATTTTGGAGCCCAACATTTCCCCCCAACTAAAGATATGTCATGTCCTCTTGCAACTTTGCATTGATTCCTTTAACCATAACTCGATCTTCTTGAAATGTTTTGCTTCTATATGAACTTTGGCTTTGTCTTGCTTCTATTTTAAATTTTCATAATCAGATCATTTGATAATTTTATTCTCTTTGCAAAGTGTACTTTGAAAGGCATTTGATTGCAAAATATTTTTTCATGGTTAGTTATTGAGTGACAACCAAAAATTTATGAGTATTGGTTCTTATGTAACAATATTTTTCTTATTTTTGTTGCATCAAAATACTTGAACACATTGAGAATTATTTTTTAAGGCCCCATAGTGGTTTCTAGCCATTAATGTGATTATCAATTTATCATTGCAAAACATATAATTTTTTGGAATAAAAGTGCAATAATAGTTGGTTGGGAAAAATATGTTGGTCAAAAATGTATGAGGAATATGTAATATGGAAAGAAAAAAAGTAATGGATATTTCCCCTCCCCCCAACTAAAGATATTTTCAGTTTTTTCCAAGTGAGAAATGGAATATAAATGTGGTGAGGGATTTTTCAAAATCACAATTTCAGCATTTAGGGAATTACATGATCAAAGAATAGAAAACAACATACCTTCACCGACCTGAAAAGTGGACAAGCTATGTTTATGAAAGAGTGTGGTTTTTGTTGGTTGATCATGGAATGTGAAGTGAAAAAAAATCTGACCTGCTTCTTCTTTCTATTGGTTATATGAATATGGGATGAATATGATCTAAAATTGGAATATTTATTGCTAGGACAATGCTACTGTTGCTGAACTCTAGAGTTGAGTCCTGATTTATTAGAACACTGCTGCAAGCTACTGAAATCATATAGTCTTCATTCATTCCCACTCAATGGCATAATGCTTATCTACGTGAATAGATGTGTCGATGTCAAGCATAGAAATAAATTTTTGGATTACCGACCATAAATGAATTCCATTAACCAACACAAGACTACTAATCATTGATGTCAATGAGAGTCAACATGCTAAAGTACATCTTACTAGGTACAAATAGATGTGTCGTAGTCTATTCACCTAGAAGATTTGACAAACAGGGGACATTGAAGTATTCTCATTGTTTATTGGCGAGAGAACTTGCCATTAAGGCATGCAAGCCTCAAGGCACTAGAAAGATCTCTAGTCTTGATCCCAGATGATGTGTCGAAGTTGATGGGTTGAGACATGTTAGAAAGGAAGCCTTAATGAATCCTTCATCATCCAACGCGAGTATAAAATAATAATTTGAAGGACCATAGATGAAAGATTTGCATTGTGAAGCAAGATTTATTTGACAAAAAGGAAGAGGAAAATGGGGTGACTCGGCATTGTAAGGGAGCTAAATTCCTTTATTTTTGGGTTAAGGGTGAATGAAAATGACGCAGGAAAGTATGAAGATTGTAAAGGGAAAATGAGTTTTGAAAGAGGAAAATTAATAAGTTCATAATGACATTAGTGGCATTTTGAAAGGTTTCTTTGGCAGCAATTTACATGGTGGATGTGATCAAGTTATCACCTTCAAGATTTCTTTTAGAACATGTTTTTCTTTGGAAAATGTGGTCTTTGAAAACCATCCATGCATAAAGTAGTACTGTTATTATCCTTGATCTTGAATAAATAAATAAATAAATAATAAAATAAAATGTAATATCTGCAAAAAATCACAAATAATGCTTCATGAAATAGATTGAAGGAAAAGTGAAATGCATTTTTACCAGTCAGCAGTGGCGTATTTTAGACTATGTTGCTTTCCAGATGCCTGTTTTGAGTGCTTTAAAAAAACATATTAGAGTAAATGCATGAAAAACTGATCTGATAATTTTATTTCTATTTTGTAGGAAGTTTCGAGGTTCATTTGTTAAAAAATTCAAAAATATGACAATTTTTTTTACTGTCTCAAATGCAGACGAAAATTATTCCATGGCATAAATCTCGACAAGAAATTTCCAACAACGATTGAATCATAAAAAAAAAACACCATATGAGAAAGTTATGGTTGTTTGAAGTTTTGGCAAAAATTTAGTGAGGGGTGCCACATGGTAGCGTCTGAAAATGTCACATGGAAGTATAAACAGATGCCACATGGATTTTTCATATGATGACGTGAATGATTACATGGAAATGAATGGTGACATGGCGGTCAATGATGACGTGGCAGGTTGAATGCATGGTGACTGGGCATTTCGTGGGTAAATCACAGGCTGCCATATAGCAACCCAAATTTGACCAAAATATAGTTACATTCCAAAATATATGGGGGTAGGATTTGAACATGGGACTTCATCCAAAGAAATCAAAGGACTTACCATTAAACCATTCAAATGTTTTGTGAAATAAAGTGGAAATATTTACTTTTAAAGTATATTTTGGGAGATTATGTGAGTAAAAGGTGGCTCAAATAGTGGAGTGGATGAGGTTTGACCCCACAACATTTGGCAAAAAAATTGGATCTTAACCATTGTGTCACTAACTCATTATTGTGATATGAATAACATTCAAAATGTTTTTATTATTGTTTTTGTTGCAGGCTGCTACAAGTGTTTTACAACAAACTTTGTGGATTTGTTTCTCACAAACTATCCGTTGGATTTTTCTCAAATTTTGTAGACATGTTCTTATTATTCTTATAATTATGCATATCAAAATTCAACACCATCCAATTGACATATATTGAGATATAATTGAAATGGCTACAAGTGATGATGTGTTTTGACAATTTTTTATTTTTTATTTTTAATTTCAGAAACGATTTTCTCACAAAATACACATCATATTTATATGAAATTTTATAGGAAGGTTCCTATGGTACTAATTCTCCTGCGAAACAAAAATCAGATCAATCCCATGCACGGATCTTGATATATAAGTGAAATGGTTGAAGGTGATGATACTCATTTTATAAAAATCCATGAAGCAGATTGGGTTGAAATTTATAAGGATTGTTCATTAGAATATTATGCACTTTCTATACAAAAAATACAAGAACTCGGTTCTTAGTTTGTGAGATATCTTCAATTTAATTTCTACATTTTGTTTTTGTTTTAGTTCCTTTGTTAGTCTAGAGCTCTTTCTTCACAAAATATTAATATTGAGACTCTTAAATTATCCAAAAAGAATTGAAATTCATGCATCCTATATGATCTTAATATGATTTTAACTGTGCATCTAAGAATGAATGCAACTGTCATGAGTTTGTCTAAACTTTCAAAATAAGCACCTATATATACCTTGTTGGCAATGGTGCCAAAATGTTGGGGAATTTAATTGAGTTAAATCTCTATCATTAAATTGTCAACCCGCGGTTCGTGAATTGATGAGGTATACATGTACTATATGTACTAGATGATTATTTCTCATAATAGATTAATCTTATGCAAACGACATGAAACTAATTACAAAGAAAATAATGAAACCAAGTGCACACGTTCTCTCTCAAATCATTTTCTCTCTCAAAGACTAACTCTATGAAAACCAACAATTTTAATCTAAGCTATGAAATGAAACTGAAATTTAATCTAGTAGTCTATGAGATTACTAGTGTGAGATTAGTAATGTGTCAATCCAATCCAAACATAAGGAAATTAAATGAATCTTAAGAAAACAACATTAATGAGATAAACAAAAAAACATATAATTAAAATAACAAAAAAGAAACTAAACTAAAGTTGCATAAATGAAATAACATAAATATTTACAACAAAAGAAAGAGGTGTGCAAGTTGTAGTTGATGGGGGCCCTTCACTCCTCAACAAGCACACTGAAATATTATCAAAGCTTGGAGATCAAAGGAGCAACATGCATTCTATACAATGAAGTTGGAGAAAGTTCCAAATATATTACAATAATTAAACTCTCTTCCTCTCTATCCTCGCTTTACAAATTACATTAATAATTTCTTCTCCATTATTTTCTATTCTATAATATCTCATATTTTGGATGAAACACCTTTGAATGAAGGATGCACTCCTATTTATACAAAAATTTAAGATAACTAATCAATAAATATAGATCCACAAATCTCTTCTAGATCCAGAATTATCTCTTATGGTTACAACCAATTACCTAAAAATATGAGATACAAATCCTCTCACACATCTTTAGGACACATATCAAAACATCCATTATTCTTCTCCCTTGAATGTGCTTAGTCAATGATCCAAATCTTCTACAAATATTCCACAAATCTTCATGAGTTGAAATTGAAATTCGAATTTGTGGTTCAGTGGTCAAATAAGACTCTTCTAGAATCTTCAAATAGGCCTACAACATCATAAAACTCATCCCACTTTTAGATATATATGAAAACATGCTAATTTCCTAATATTTAATCATAAATTCTCTTAAAATAATTAAAATAAATGACTTGGAAAATAATAACGATAAACTGATACAGGAGCATTCAGCTCAACAATATCATTGTATCTTAGTAGACATAGGGCGTCTTGTGTTTTTAAGGAAGTTGGTTTCCTACTTTTTGAATTAATGTAATTATTAAGGTTTTGAGCGATTTTAATGAGAATAGCTAGAATAGGGATTAATTAAGTATAGCGAGGCATATTAGTAAATATTCTTGAATGTAGGAGAACATGAGAGAATTAGGATAGTTGAGAGATTGAGAGATTTGAGAATTAATTGTAAAACTTAGATTAGAAGTTGGTTCATGATTTTGAGGATTAAAGAGGATCCTTAGAGATAAGGAAGATATTTTAGTATTTTTTTGAGAAAATTATGGATCTAAACCAGGAATTGGTTGTAAAATCCTTTTGTATAAATGTAAGCCTAAAGGGATAGTCACGGGTTAGCTAGTTAGTCAGTCAGGTCGAGAGTTAGAGGTTTGATTGTAAGCCTATGGGCAAATTGTGAAACAGAGACCATTGATATTGGAAATCAGGCCTAAGAGAATAAACTGTGTAAATATCTATTTATTAATACAAACAACTCGATTCTGAGTTTGTGTGTGTGTGGAGTAATTTAATTATAATCTATGTGTGAACTAAAGTAAGTTCTATGCAATAGAACTTGCATGTGCAGAATCAGAGGCGAAATACAAAGAAGAATAATAGAGAAGTGTTACAGCTTTGTGCACACCGACAATATAGGAGGAAGCCTTTAGTGTTACAGTGAAGGTGGAGGAGCATAAAGCCGCGAGCAGAGCTAAGTTAAGGAGAGAGTTATGTGGTAGAATAGCGAAGGACCAGAACCCTGAAGAAAGCGAAATCACATAAGAACATTGAAGGAACGACATAAAACCAAAGTAAAGAGAAGGACGAGAAATGAGGTAATGATGCACAAGAGTCCTTGGATCTAAAGATCAACGAATGAGGCTAAAGGCGATGGGCAACCAAGATTAAGTTGTACAACATAAGAGAAAGAAATGAACGATGAAAATTAATTCCAAGTACTTGCAGAAGGTGAAAGGCAAGAATCGATATGGACCGTCTGATCGATAGATCTGGTAGATCGCCAATGATTATTAACCGCAATGGGGGTAGAGAGTACAGGATGCCTTGATCGCAATTGAAGGCCCACAATTTTTATTAGCCATCGACCACAAAATTCAGATGCTTACATCATAGTCAACTATGGGGGTTGAGAGCTTGATAATCCACATGCTAGTTGAAGGACCGCAGACCGTAGGATTTGATGGATTCCGTTATCCAACAGATATTGAGTTTTAAGTTGATCGGACTTTAACTTCAAGGGAAAACCGAAGTTTTATAGACCACGGTTTATGAACCATATCGGTTCCGTGAGGTGGTTAAGTGTCGCGCAAGTTTCCGAGGTGATATCACTACAGACATTGGATCAAATGGGTTTTGATCTACGACGCAGGATCACCGAGCAGCTTTGTTGATCAGGGAAGACATCAACCGTCTGATTAAAGGTAAGATCGACAGTGGAGATTGAGCGATAAGGCTTGGGCAGAGCGGACCTGAGAAGGTTATAGGCGTGGTTTTCATTTATTTGGAGTCTGGTTGTGTTATCGCATGTCGCATGCGAGGGGCGATGAAGTCACATGATGGTGTGATGCGATATTGCGACAACCGTTGATCTGGTGGACGAAATCAATGGTATGAAGGGCAATCGCATATCGCAAATCGAGAATTTTGAATGCATGTTCTGTTGAGTCCTCTGAAACTTCGTGATTGTGACATATGATGAGTTGGCACGTAGAGTGGGGTTTGGTTAATATGCGCAGGTATAGAATTAACCAGAGTTGTTATTAAGGTTGAAGGGTTGAGTTATAAGGTTTTGCGAAACATAATTAACTAAGGACCAAACTGGGGTTAGTTATTAACTCGTTTTGCATGAGATTCAATTAAGGGGCCTTAAACCTTAACTGATGAAGGTTTGACTTGTAGGATCATAGAAATTCCTAGGACGAATGAGATTACATAGTTTATATGCATACTGTGGGTATTGCAAGTTTTTCCTGCGTCAAAAACCAATATGATCATGCAAATGGTATTAATGTAGGGTTATGGCGCTGTAGAATATGGTAAAGAGCTACAGAATATGGTAAAATGATAGAAATGAGGGTGAAAGAGGATCACATTTTGGATGCCCGGCATTTTACAACATACTCATGTATGTCCTTTTTTTCTCCTTTTCGATATTTTTTTCACATTTTACATTATTTTCACATTTTAATAGCAAGTGTACCTTTTTTTTATCATTAAGCATCATGTAAATGTAATATTTGTTTTTCTTATTCCCCCACTATGGTTGCACATGCAAAGGGTTTCCCTCCTCAACTCTTTATGAGCATCATAGACATAAATGATTAAAGCATGCTTCCTTCCAAATGGTAGTATCCATGGCCTCCCATACATAACACTCTAGAAACTATGTGAACTTACTAATGGGACCTTGCAGAGAATCTCGATCATGTGATACTTGGGAGCAGTATAATCAGTCTGGAACTCAACTTATAGGGGAATTTCAAAGGTTATTATGGAAATATTTGGAAGATGGAAACAATATGATGATATGGGGATGCTAGCTAAGGGAAAATATACCAAGATCAACGTTTGTTGCATGCATATAATCCATCATCCATTGTTAGAAAGAATCCTATGTGGTGTTACTGGTCTTGGAAGAATGATTCATGGAGGCTTTGAGGAACGTGAGACTTATGATCATTCTTAGCTAGAAACTCTTTAGATGGAGTGATTCCCTTACTAACACAATTTGAAGTAGTCGTCTCATTTGCAGGTTTAGTATAATCATACTAGGTAATAAAAAATAATAATTAGTGGTGGCAGGAGGGGGAGGGATTCTCTTAAATCCCAAAGGAAATCAAATAGTAAAGTATTCATGAGGACTTGGTAAGTGGAAAAATAAATTGGCTGAAATGTACGAGCTCCTGCTTCGGCTCCAGTTGGAAAAAGAAAGGGATCTCTCCAAGATAGCAATCCTAGGAGACCCCCTTCTTATCATTCAACATTTACAAAGAGGATCTCTTTCTAAGAATAATATTCCAAGTCTCCTTTTCAACAAAATTCTTAGTATCCTGGACCATTTCTCTCTCAAGTTTTTCTATCATGTCCTAAGAAGTAAAAATAAAGAAGCGGATGTGTAGGAAAATTAGGTTTGTATTCGTGACACAAGTTAGCTAGTTACTAATGGTGTATAGGATGGAAAGAAATTCCATGATACATTCCTTTATGATCTTTTTTATTGTTTCAAGTGTACCAATGGGTATGACACTAAGGAAAAACTCTTTCAATTGGGCCGATTATCGTTTCTCAAGCCCTCCTCCTCCCATTACTTTAGAAACTATATGAAAAATGTTTTGGTAGATGCACATGTTGTCATGGTTGAGGTGGGTGGCGAAGGGCGTGTTGATCACGTGCAACCCTATTCCTTTCAAGCCTTACATGTGGCAACTCTACATTCTTGATAGTACTGCAAGCTAATTTTTTCCCTTGTTCTTGATATTTTAAGGGCTCCAAGGTGGTTGATTTTAATGAAATTCATGAAAACGTAAAGTTCTCTCTCTCTCTCTCTCTCTCTCTCTCTCTCTCTCTCTCTCTCTCTCTCTCTCTCTCAATCATATTTTTTGATTTTATACAATTTAAAATAACATATTTTCAAACATAATGCAAAAAAAGCCCTTTAAATTCACTACGTAAACATTATATACAATATGAGCTCATGAAAACTTAAAGAAATATACCATTACAAGTTGAAAATGACAAATGCCCTCTAAATTCACTACATGAAGCCAACACATTAGTGATTCAATAAATAGTTCAAGATAATACTTGTGATCATGAGTAGCCTTATATATCACATAATCTATAAGATATTCTTGTTGAAAAATGTAGCAAGAAATACTCAATTTGGTTTTTCCTTGATTAAATGGAGAAAAATTGAATTTCCACATCAATAGACAACTTGGATGTAGACAACAAGTGTAACATGCCTAGTATCACCCAGTTTAGTCAATAAATTCAAGTTAGAGGAGTTAGAATTTAGTTAAGCATGTGTGATTGTTAATTTCTATTAATCAAGGTCAGTTAATTCAATTTTTTTCTTCAGTTAAACTAGTTCCAACTATTGGAGGAACTAGTGAAAGGTTAGTTGTGCTGTAAGACATTAGTCTAACTCGGTGATCATCTAGTTAACTGATAAATCAGCCCAAAATAGCTAGTGCATGCATAGAATTCGAGTGCCCCAGTTGTGGTGGAGATTCCAAGGAAGCATAACATCAATTGTAGACTAGTCTTGATTTTAAAGGTGTTGCATGCAGTCATATGATCAACCTTGGGAACTGTTCAATCCATTTTGGAAAAATTCCAAAATAATAAGGGCCTAATTTCTAAGGAATTGTGCAAGGAAATAGGGGCTTAAGTAGAGGAAGAAATTGACTAAGTTTAGGTTTGAGCTTCTCAGTGAGCAGAGAGATACTTACCCACTTGCAGGTTGTGCTTAGTTGAGCAAAGAAATTGCAATACATATCTATTCATCAAATTAATGTAAGTAGACATAGGGGTTTTTAGTAGATTTCTTTCTCCTGGAAAAATATTGTGTGCATGTGTGTTAGTTCTCATTGCATGTTTGCAATTGATGTTTTAAATTGTGCATTGAATTCTACAGAGGAGTAAAGTAGGTTTGTGTATTGTGATTTTGATTAAAACTTCATGAGAAATTGAAAATAAACACCATAATTTATACATGGTATTAGAGCAGGATTCACATTAGAATAGGAATTTCGAAGTGGTTTCTTAGGAGGTTCAAATGTACAATTCAGTGTAGCAGGATCTCTTTAGAGTGGGGAAGATGACCTTCAATGGGATGAGACTAGAATGTGCCTTGGAAAGCAACTTGAATTTCATTGCATAAAAGGATCGCATGGAGGCGGTGTTGAATGACAATGAATTGCTAGAATACATCAAGAGAGATGTTGCAAAACCAACAGAACTTGATGCCTAGAACCTAGCCCAATGTAAGAAATATGTATCCAAGGTGAGGAGAATAATTTTAGAGGGAGTGTGAGACCACATTGTCACAAATCTCCATGAGAAAGAAACTCCTTATGCAATGTGGTAGACACTAATAGATCTATTCTGGAATAGCAGCAACCATAGGAAATTGGCACTCAAGGATAAACTTCAAAATATCAAGATGTAGAAGAATGATACTACTAAGGAATATCTCAGCAGGTCAACACAAGTTCGTGATGAGCTTGCAGGAGTTGTTGTTACTATTTCAGATGATGACTTGGTAAGCCTAACGCTTCTAGACCTTCCCAAGGGTTGGCATAGCTACCAAGATTCAGTGAATGAGAGGGAGAAACTACCAAATTAAGAACACTTATGGTCCAATTTGGTACACAAGGAAATAAGGCGGAATACCAAAGTTGGAACTTCATCCAAGGGAGAGGAAGAAGAAAAATTTGCATTAGTTTGAAATGGAAAGAAGGGCAAATGAAAAAAAACCTCAATCCAAACCAGAATCTAGCCAAGGGGGAAGAAGACTTATTTGTCCAAAATTAAATGCTTCAATTGTCATGAATTCGGGCACTTTCCACCAAGTTTCCACACAAAAATTCAATCAAGAAGACCTCAAAGAGGAGCACTAGGTGAAGTGTTGGATTGACAATTTGAGCTTGAATTCACCCTTATCACATGCATGGATAGGATGTCATGTTTGTTCCAAGTCTGAATCTCATCTTTGTTGCAGTTTTGGAAGAATTTGGTTATGATGTGATCTTCAACAAAGGGAAAGCATTCCTGAGACACATAGCCATGAGACATGTGAAGTAGATCGAGGTTTGTGTGAAGAAATTGTATAAGCTAGATGTGGAAGATTGTTTTGCATTAAGTACTGAGGCAGAGAAAGTGCAGAGTTGCGATGTCGATGAACTTTGGCACAAAATACATGGCCATTTGCATCATGGTGCCTTGAAGATTATGCAAAAAATAACCACTAGCCTCCCCAAAGGAATACTTGAGCAACAGGATGTATGCAAATGATGTACTTTAGGGAAGTACACAAAATCCACATTCCATGATCGGGACAACAAGGCACATGTAGTCTTGGAAAGGATCCAGTCTAATGTATGTGGACCTTTCTCAACAATTTCCATTTCCAGACACAAATATTTTGTCATTTTAAATGATGAATTCCCAAGGAAGTGTTGGATCTTATTCATGTGGAATAAAGATAAGACATCCTCCAAGTTCATAGAATTCAAGGCATTGGTTGAGAAAGAAATCGACAAAAAGGTGAAGGCTCTCACGAGCGATAATGAAGGTGAGTATGTTTCGAATGAATTCAAAAATTTCTATGTGAAAGAAGGCATTCGAAGAGAGTTGACAACAAACCACAACCCGTAGTAGAATGGGGTTGCTAAGAGAAAGAATCGTAGCATTGTGGGAGTTGCGAGATATATGTTACATGACCAAGGGCTACCTCTACATTTATGGGATGAGGAATGCAACACAACAGTCTACTTGCAGAACTGGAGTCTTCATCAGATTCTTGGTATGATTACACCAGAGGAAGCTTTCTCGAGGAGGAAGTCAAATGTGTCACACTTCAAGATTTTTGGAGCCTTTGTTTACTACCATGTCATCAAATAATCAAGGAAGAATATTGAGATAATATATGATTTGGGGGTATTTTTGGGTTACATAGAAACTCCTCACAACTACTGTGTGTACTTGTCATCCCTAAGAATGACAGCTACATAAAGGGATGTAAAGTTTGATGTAGAGAAAATGATGTGGTTCTCTCTTGAGATGGAGCTTCAAATCCCACCAAAAGAGGAGGAGCCTTAGGAAGTTGTGGAGACACAAATTAAGGAGCAGAGATTGGAGACATCCACTCAAGAAGAACCATCTAGAGAAGGAAGAAAAATAACCAGGGAAGATGATAGTCTTGTGCAGGATGAGAGGGAGAATATGGGAGCTCCTTGAAATTAGTGTAGGTAGAGAAGGTCACCTGAGAGGTACAATGGCTACATGGATCTAATTATTGAGCTTGTGGAGACTAAGCCATCCTCATTTGAGGACGCAGTAGAAAAACATATATGGGTTGGTGTAATGGTGGAGGAATACAAATGCATTGTAAAGAATAATGTTTGGGAAGTGGTCCCAAGACTGGAAGGTAAATTAGTTATGGGTTTGAGATGGATCTTCAAGGTTAATCATGCAACAGATGGAAGCATAGAGAAGTATAAGGCCAGATTTGTGGACAAGGGGCATGCAACACAAAATTCTACTTGAAGAACTAAAGTCGTGATTAGATTCTTGGTATGATTACACTAGAGGAGACTTTCTCGGGGAGGAACTCGAATATGTCACACTTCAGTATTTTTGGAGCCTTTGTTTACTACCATGTCTCCAAATAATCAAGGAAGAAGCTTAAGCCAACAACATATTTGGGGTTATTTTTGGGTTACATATAAACTCCTCACAACTATCATGTGTAGCCATCCCTCAGAATGACAGTTGTGCAAAGGGATATAAAGTTTGATGAGGAGAAAGTGATGTGGTTCTCTCTTGAGAGGGAGATTCTAGCTCCAAAGGAGAAGCCTTAGGAAGTTGTGGAGTAGCCACAAATTAAGGAGCAAAGAGTGAGACATCCACTAAAGCAAAACCATCCAGAGAAGGCAGAAAAAGAACCAGGGAAGATGATAGACTTGTGTAGGATGTGAGGGAGAATGTGGGATCTCCTTCAAATTTGTGCAAGTAGAGAAGGTCCCCTGAGAGGTACACCAGCTACATGGATCTAGTGATTGAGCTTGGGGAGACTGAGCCATCCTCTTTCAAGGAAGTAGTAGAGAAACCTGTATGGGTTGATGTAATGGTGGAGGAATATGAATCCGTTGTAAAGAGTAGTGTTTGGGAATTAGTCCCAATAACAAAACATAAATCATTTGTGGGTTCTTGATGGCTCTTCAAGTATAAGCATGCAACAAATGGAAGCATAGAGAAGTAAAATACCAAATTTGTGTCCAAGGGGTACTCTCAAGCTAAGGGAATTGATTATGAGGAGACCTTTGCTCCTGTATCAAGGAACTCGTCCATTAAATCAATTCTTGCTCTAGTTACGCAGATTGGGTGAAAGATCAACCATATGGATGTAAATATAACATTTCTTGATGAGGTTATTAAGGAGGAGGTGTACATCAAGCAACCAAAATGTTTATAGACTTTTGGTCGAGAGTGTCATGTGTGCAAACTCAAGCGAGCATTATACGGTCTCAAACAAACACCTCATGCTTGGTACACCATGATCGACAGTTATCTCACTGGTTTAGGGTTCACCAAAAGTGAAGCGGATGCAAACCTCTATCACATTTTGGTAGAAGGTAAATTGCTTATTATTTTCTTTAATTTTGATGATTTGATTTTAACAGGTGATGAGCATCTGATCAGATCTTACAAGGAGGACCTTGCAAGGGAATTTTAAATGAAGGACATGGGTCTCATGCACTACTTCCTCGGGTTGGGAGTATGGCAAGGCGATGGGTAACTATTTGTGTCTCAAGGTAAGTATGAAAATGAGATACTACAAAGATTATGCACGGAGAATTGTAAACCCATGGAGACACCACTAACGACCAATTGGAGGAAGGAGGATGTCACTTCAAGTGAGGAAGTGGATGCTACTATTTATCAGTAGTTAGTGGGTTCACTGATGTATCGTATGAACACACAACCATATATGTGCTATGCAGTCAACTAGCTAAGCAAAGCTATGGTTAGGCCAACCAAATTATTTTGGAAGGAAGATAAGCATGTTTTATGGTACCTAAGAGGAACCACCCAGTTTGGACTATGGTACAGATGGACATAAGGAGTGAAGCTATGTGGCTTCAAAGATGTATATTGGGCATGGAATCCATCTGATTGAAAGAGTACATCAGGTGGAATTTTCAATGTTGGGTCCGCAATGGTTTCTTGGTACAACAAGAAGCAAAGATCTGTGGCGTTGAGCTTAGCAAAAGAAAAATAGATGGTTGCAAGTCAAGCAACATGTGAGGCAATCTGGATGAGAAAGATACTTGCAGGATTGTTTGGTCAGATGATGGATCCAACTATGATCTATTGTGATAATCAAATTTGTATCAAACTCTCTAAGAATCTTGTATTTCATGATCGGCCCAAGCATATAGATATATGGTATCACCATTTGCAGGATTGTGTGCAAAGACATATAATGTTTCTACAATACATTTCGATAGAGGAACAAGATGTTGACATTTTGACAAAGGCCTTGTCAAGAGGTAAGCTCGAATTCCACAGGTACATGATAGGGGTAATTGATAATCCTTTTCTTGCTGAGAGGGAGTGTTGAAAAATGCAACAAGAAATTTTCAATTTTATTTTGCCTTTATTAAATTGAGAAAATTCGAATTTCCACATCAACGAACAACTTGGATGTAGTCAACTTGTGTGACATGGATTGTGTCACCTAGTTATATCAGTAAATTCGAGTTGGAGGAGTTAGAGTTCAGTAAGTATGTGATTTCTAATTTTGGTAATCAAGGTCAGTTATTTCAAGTTGTTTTCAGTTAAAATAGTTCCAAATGTTTGAGGAAATAGTGGAAGGTCAATTGTGTAGTGAGACTTCAATCTAACTTAGTGATCATTTAGTTAACTGATCAATCAACCCAAAATAGCTAATGCATGTAGAGAATTCGAGTTCCCCAGATGTCGTGGAGATTCCAAGGCAGTGTAACATCAGTTGTAGACTAGTCTTGAGTATATAGGTGTTGCATGCAATCAAATAATCAACCTTGGGAATTGCGCAATCCATTTTGGAGAAATTCCTAAATAATAGGGGCCTAGTTTCTCAAGGAATTACATAGGGAAATAGGGGCTTAAGTACAAAAAAAAATTGACTAAGTTTGGGTCTAAGCTTCTGAGTGAGCAGAGAGATAGGTTATTCACTTGGAAGTTGTGCTCAGTTGAGAAAAACAATTGAAAGACATCTTTATTCATCATATTAATGCAAGCATGCATAAGGGTTTTTAGTAGATTTCTTTCTCCTAGAAAAATATTGTGTGCATATGTGTTATTTCTCATCCATATTTGTGATTGATGTTTTAAATTGTGAATTGAATTTTATAGAGTAGTAGTCTAGTAGGTTTGTGTCTTGTGATTTTGATTAAAACTTTATGAGCAGTTGCAAATCTACACCATAGTTTATACATGGTATTTGAGCAAGATTCACATTATAACATGAATTTTGAAGTTGTTTCTTTGGAGGTTCAAATTTGTTATTTAGTGTAGCAGGCTCTCTTCAGAGTTGGGAAGATGACCTTCAACACGCTGATTCTAAAGTATTCCTTGGAAGGCATATAGAATATCATTGCATGGAAGGATCGTATGGAGGTGGTGTTTGATGAAAATGAATTGCTAGAATAAATCAAGAGAGATGTTGCAAAAATAGCGGAATTTGATGCTCAAGATCTAGCCCAATGGAAGAAATATGTAACCAAGTCAAGGATAATACTTTTGGAGGGAGTGTGAGACCACATTATCACAAATATGCATGGGAAAAAAAACTCCTTATGTAATGTGGTAGGCACTGATAGATCTATTCCAGAATAACAACGACCATAAGAAACTAGTGCTCAAGGATAAACTTCGAAATATCAAGATGCGAAAGAGCGACATTATTCAATAGTATCTGAGCAGGTTCAAACAAGTTCGTGAAGAGATTGTAGGAGTTGGTGTTATAGTTTGAAATGATTGCTTGGTAAGCCTACCCCTTCTAGGACTTCCTAAGATTAGAATAACTACCAAGAATTAGTGAACGAGAGGGAAAAATTATCGAATTGGGAACGCTTATGGTCTAATTTGGTACAAGAGGAAATTAGGAAAAATACCAGAGATGGAATTTCATCCAAGGTAAAGGATGAAGAAAATTTTTCATTAGCTGGAAATGGAAAGAAGGGGAAGGGAAGAAATCTCAAATCCAACCAGAATCTAGCAAAGGGGGCAAGAAGAAATATTTGTCCAAAATTAAATGCTTCAATTGTCATGTATTCGAGCACTATGCCACGAAGAGTCCACATAAAAATTCAAGCAAGAAGACCATAGGAGGAGTAGCAGGTGAAGTTTTGGCTTCATAGTTCGAGCTTAACTTCACCCTTATCGCATGCATGGCCAACACAGTGAATGGGAGAGTGTGGTACTTGGATTATGGTGCCTCTTTCCACGTGACAGGGTGTAGATACTTCACAATTGACCTTCCACTAGTTCCTTCAACAGTTGGAACTAGTTCTGGAATTATTTCCACCTAAGGATAAAAATAGGATTTAGGATTTAGGGTGGATATAAGAGAAATTTTGAGATTCAAGTTCAAAGTTTCCTATGTCTCAATATAAAGGCTTAGGTCAATCAATAGAGGTTGAAATAGGTTCCCAAACACACATAATATGGAAAGTACTCTTGGCTATTGCAAACTAGATTTTCAAATTATAAATTACAACAATATAATAGTATATAAAACCAATAAACTAAACTTTGAAAATAAATTATAAAATGAGGACTAAGATAATGAATAAATTACAACAAATTTCAACTATTTTAAAGACATATAACAACACTAAAACCATAAATTCCATCTCTACACTAGGTCTAAAAAATGTATTTAAATGACATTTTTGTTTTTATAATTAATTATAAACAAATCGCAACCTTCGG
Organism: Pinus taeda; assembly: GCA_000404065.3. Classification (NCBI taxonomy): domain Eukaryota; kingdom Viridiplantae; phylum Streptophyta; class Pinopsida; order Pinales; family Pinaceae; genus Pinus; species Pinus taeda. The sequence continues at coordinate 37,288 of APFE030516861.1, read as the reverse complement.
ACAATAACATCCAAAATCTTTAGCATTGAAAATGTATGAGTTTATTATAAATAAACCCCAATTTACCCCAAACAAATAAATAAATGGTTTTATGGTTTTAAAGATTTCCATCAACGAGATGACTAGCACCTTCTCACTCTAGGGCTAACAGAGTTTCACAACATATAAACTTAGGGAAATTTTTGGATAGAAAAATTGATTCAAAAGAACTAGGACAAGTTAACATAATTACACTAGGATTTGAGTCAAGGATCCAATTTTTTAGAGATCATGTAAGGGAAGGAGATAACATGCTACTACCTTAAAGAGCAAGGATCGTGAGACAAATATAATGCTAACATCCATCATCCATCCATTAGATCGTGACATCAAGGATAACAAGTTTATCCTACTTATTTTACCATGCATTCATTTAAGCTTCACAATAAATATCCATGATAAGATATTAAATCAACATCGAAATAATTGACTAGCCCTTAGTGTTCCTAACCTTGGAAATAACAGTAGCATGTGACTAGCATACAACATCGTTGCAACAACTCTCAACTCAAAAGGAAATTTTAACTCTTCTAATATATTCCTAATATTACTCCTAAACATTGTGTCATAAACTTTTATAAAGTTAAAAAAAAATAACACAAGATATTGATTTTATTTTTGTGATTATCCTCTATAACAATCCTAAGCATAACATGGTGGTCCATGGATCATAGTCGAATGATAGCTCCTAAATATTGCTTGGATTTTAACTCGTTTTCCATGGGAGATTTCTAGCAAGACCCTAATTTTCTTTTCCAAAATTCTTCCATATAACTTGGATAAAATGGGATTATTCATAATTTCCCTATAGCCAGAGGCTTTGAGTCCAAGGTTTAGGGAAGTCATCATTGACTATTAAATGAATTTTTTTAGATATGAGGGGTGAAGATGGGGCTTTCTAATTTAAAATGTATACTTAGTACCTTCAATGCCCTTAACTTTTCCTTTGTCGTGTGGGATCTTGCAATCAATAGTATGCCAATGTTTGAATTGAAGTTGCTTAAATGTTAAATAAAATTGTGTGAGAAAGAGCATTCAAAGTTGAATCTGTAAAGGTTGAAAGTGTCGAAATCGTCGGGCCATCCGTTACATTTGCGGCTAATTCACAAACAAATATTTTCTTGCCATGCGGAATCTTGCAATCAACGGTATGCCAGTATTTGAATTGAAGTTGCTTATTTGTTAAAGAAAAGTGTGTGATAAAGAGCATTTAAAGTCGAATTTGTAAAGGTTGAAAGTGTTGGAATTGTCGGACCATCTGCTGCGTTTGGGGCTAATTCGAAAACAAATATTTTCTTGCCGCGCGGAATACCCTCACTACTGTACCTCAGGACCGAGATCAGAAGTTTCCCTAGGCTGAAACTTCAGTGATCAATTTCAAGACTTCGTGAATTCGCAATACTAGAGAATGCAATGCCAAATGTTTCAGATAGAAGGCCTCCCAGGATGAATATTCACGACTGCAAAGATTAGACAATAAGGCCGCACTGTTATGAAGTTTTCCTTTAATCATTTCTACTCAATCTTCAAAGGAGGTCGGAAGAATACCAGTCACAAGATTTTTGCACAGAAGACAATTGGTATCAAGCCTTCAACTCCACCGCGACCATGCCACCGCAATCATGGATATTTGTTGTAAATGTCTCAGAACTACCCTAATTAGTGGACCGAATAGTCCTTGACTTGTTTCAAATAAGACTGAATCTATCCAAAGATGAGGCTGCACAAGAGTCACACATGCAATCAATATTAAAAAAATTCAACAACTTTTTGGTGTATAATAATTTTATAGCTCTTTTGAATACTCATGCATTTGGTTACAGTTCATCTCAAAACACCTTCTTCTATCATCAGTGATAGAAATTTGACTTTTCTTATATATGCATGCAATGCAAGTGTCCGCACCATGAGGTAATATGAACAAATGTTGAAGTTTGTTTGAATCGTGTTGGCGACATCTGGTTACATCTGGTAAACATGCATGTGGATGTATTTCACTGTAATTTCACTGTGGATGAGTGGTTGACAGATGGGCCCACTTAGTGTTGTAGTTGTGCACCTATGCGGGTATGGTACAATGTGTCTAAAACATGATGTCGTGTGACCTAAAATATGTTTAAAGAAATAAAAAAAAAAAAAAAAAAAAAAAAAAAAAAATTATTGAAGCAGCTTAATCCCTTTCTACAAAAATATTATAATCCCTTTCTCCGAACATGTTAAAAACACTGCCAAAATCATTGTGGCAACTCAAAGAACTGGAGTTTCTCAACCTCGGCAGGGACTACTACGACGACAGTGGCTCCCTTATCTATATATGAAGTTGATGTACCTTGACATACCTTAAAATTATCCACCCTCCCTTGATATAACTACTCAAGTAGTGAATTTATTTACATGGAATCATAATTAACAATTTAACTTCATTTTTGGAATGGGTATTTTGCAAAAGGAAAATGTTATGAATGATAAGATATAAAGAAAGGGTTAAAAAATATAATAAATTTTATATTTTTGGGGGGGGATTTAGATATATAGTGATAAAATTTATTTATATATCAAATAAAAATATATTAAATTTATATAAAAAAAATAAAAATTGGAAATCTTATATTTTTGTATGTTTTTATTATATAGTTGGTTTTTTATATGATAATAGGTGACTATAACAACTATATAATAATTAAATTCAATTTAGTCATTTTCATCAACATGTTTAATAATATTTCCATGATAGATTAATTTTAGCTATGAAATCAAAAGAACAGAGAGATGTGCGCACACACAAAGGCAATTATCTTTTTTATTATATATAATCATTTAATTACATCATGCATTTATTGTATTAATGAGATCCAACCATTTTTAAGATGAGGGATTGTTGTTGAGAAAATATCTCAACTATCTAATTCACTCAACAAACAAATCTTACATATTTTCTAAAGTAAGTGTTATTTCCAAGTCTCCCCTTTAACGCTTAAATTATTATGCAAATTATACACATTAGTTTGATATGGTCTTCATCAACAATTACATTTACTCTGAGATCTTGTAGACATTCCAATTTTTTTCACCACCACACGAGCTACCACTTGATCTCCATTTGAAACATACCCACCTCTGACCATCATTGATGAACTATGGAGAATTGACATTTCTTGACTACCCCAAATAATAGCCCAGATATTGAATATCTCTATGGACAAGTTTCCATCCTAGTTGTATGCACCGAAATATACACTTCTAATTATATAGGTAACATGCCTAAGTACAGAGCTTATCCAACAATTAATTATGCAACTGGCCTTTCTTCGCACACACTTACATACAGACATTGATAATATCTAACTAATACTAGAACTGAGAGTTGTTTTATAAAAGCATGAGAGGCTTTGTACTAAATCCATTATCACTGTCACTCTTTGAGAAGTCCTCAAGGTTGGCCTCTAGTAAGTCTTCAATGGTAGCTATGTTGGTTCATTCCTTTAATTTTCCATTTAAGAGATCTCTGACACGAGTTTTACAATTGAATGTTGTGTGTCCATGTTTTCGACAATAAAAACATTCGATTGAGTTCTTGTTTTTATTGACTCTACCCTTTGAGAATAGTGTCATCTCATCATGTGAGTTGTCCTCTGTGTTACATGATTTCATCCTCTTCTCTTATGCTAAGAGTAATGCAATCATTTCATTTAATGATCAAGAGGAAAATTGACTTAAGGTGAAAATAGCATTATCATAATTTAAAGATAAGTTGTTTAACAAGATAGCCTTGACATCTTCTTCTTCTATTTTTTCCCCAATTTCCTCCAATTGCCTTATGAGTGATTTAAAATAATTTATGTGTGTGCACAATAATACACCATCATGCATTTTGAGTTTGAATAACTACAATTTTAGAGAGAATTTTGCATTCACCGGCTTTTCCCCAAATATCTTAATTGTTCCCATATTTGTGAAGATGACTTTTCTAAATTTATAAGGTGAAGTTGTGACTCTGACAAAGATAGTTATATAATAGACTTAGCTCTCTCTTCCCTTTTCTGCGATTCACTTAATTGTTTAAGGTCTTGAAGTATTGGTTCTCGTCCTTTTACTAAACTACATAAATTTTTATGTATCAAATTTATTTGTACTTTCAACTTCCAAGTATAAAAATTTGAGCCATTGAATTTTTCAACTACTATTTGCTCCATTTTAAAAATAAACAACTACGGTAAAATTATTACCTCATGCACTAGCTCTATCGCGTACAGCTCTTGTGGCGGATCTCGTACGCTAGCTCTGGTTGATTTGACCAAAGGTGAAGCCTTTGCAAATGGTCAGTGTCACTGAGTTGATCTCCTCGCTTGCCAACCGTAATTACATCCACGCAAAATCATTCAAGATTGTTGCATCCCAACCAACCATATGTACGATGTCTCTCGGTTAAACCGTTGTGACACATGGTTGAAATGTAGTCAAACGTGTTGCCGAAACTCCAGAAATTAGTAAGATGCAGCAACTAAAGGTTGTACAGGTGACAACCGTAAGGGAGAGACGGAATCACGTAGGCCTTCTGCAATTAATGTGAGGATACCTGATGGCAGACAGGCATGAGATTTACAATCGTCTGCATGAAAAAGGCCAGGATACACTTTTTAAAATGCATTGTTCCACATAGCACAAAAAAAAATATTAAATTCACTCCTCTCACATTTTCCCTGGCTCTCCCCGTAAGGAGTTAAACCAGAGCTATCATCTCTGATAATAAAAAAAAAGAGATGCACAAGCAATTATTTTTTCTATTACAAATAATCATTCAATTACAGCATGTATTTATTGTATTAATTAAATCCAACTATTTCTAAAATAAGAATTGTTGTTGAAAAAATATCTCAATTGTCCAATTTACTCAACAAATCAATTTCTTACCTATTTTTTAAAGTAAGCGTTATTTCCAAGTAAATCCTCAGCTGTAACTTTTCCCTATGTCCTCGTGTTTAATTCATGCATAATTTTTTTATTCTTGGTCAATTATATCAAATTGATTGAATTTCATAATTAGAAATATTTATAGTTATAAATATGAGTTATGTCTTCATAATCTCCATTAATGAATACTTATTTTTCATGTTCTTTATCTCCATCATTTAAAATCTTTATCTTTGGCTTTCTTTAATTTTACTCGATTTTCATTTTGTATTCACAAAATATAAACATTTTATTTGTTAAAACACATATAAAAGATTATCATCAAATAAAATACATGAACCAACAACAACTTTATCGATTTATATAAAAACATAAAACCCCTCATTAAGTATAAAAACATTTATTTTTTTTAATTGAACTTAACACATATAATCTATTATCTCTTTGATGTTTCCTGATGCCACTTTGAAGGTATACTAATCTATTGGGATGATGAATTTGTAACTAAAAATTGAAAATTTACACATCAATATCTAGTTTTATATTAAAAAAAAATTCATACTTTTATATTAAGAAAACTTTTTTATTTTTAAATAATATATACACTTTTATATAATTTAGAATACTCAATATTCACAACATTTTCTCATTTTTATATTAAAATATTTTTATGATTTTTATCTCCTAAAACCTTTTACAAATAATACTTTATAAATCATTGTCTGCTTGGGATAGCTTAAGTGGCGATGGCCATGGGATGAAATCTCACCTAACCAGAGATTTTAGGTTCGAATCTTGTACTACCCTCCACCATTGCAAGGTGAATAATGGACATGCAAAATCGAAAATGAAAAAGTCTTACCAAACTTAACAAAAAAATACTTGATAAATCATATAAATAAAGAATAATTCTATATTAAATGGCTTAACTTATCAACCTTAGAAGATCCATTCCAATATTATTAAAAGAAAAAAAAAAAAAAAAAACATTCAAAATTTCTATATTACCAATAAAGAACAATACAAATAATATGTTTTATACTTTCTATCTTATTAATCACTTTAATAAAAAATAATATTTATAAACTAGGTAATTTTATAAAATAATTAATATTTATATGAATCTATAATATATATCAAATGAAGATCCATACTTTCTATCTTATCAATCACTCCTAAAAAAAAAATAACACTCTAATTATATATAATTTTTAATAATAAATTTTATAAATAATTTAATATTAATAATAAATTATAATATATATTAAGCCATCTTATATCAAGTATCAAATGAAGTAATTGTCGATCTTAAAATTAAATTTTATTGTGAATAGATTTCCACGGAGTAGTAGAGTAGGTTTATGTTTTATGATTTTGATTAAAACTTCATGAGCAATTGCAAATTGACACCATAATTTCTACAAAGATGTGGAAGGTGTTCATTCAAGCGCCTTCCTCCGCACTCCCCACAATGATCAGAAAAGCACCAAGAATCTTCATATTCATTGCAACATAGAATTGTTTGTATATGCACGTTTTTATTTTTGGAGATTGAGCAAGCTACATATAATACTCAAATGTTCTAGAAAAAAACTATATATTTATAGATTTGATTAAAAGTTTTCCTATATGTAGTGCCATGTCTCGACCAATATTGCATTGATAATATTGTAGCCCCATTAGTTTACGTAATGCGAAGTGCAGTGGCGTGGAGAAAGCTTTCAGTGTGCAAAGTTTTATTTGCAACTTTGCACTCTGCACAATGACAAATCTTCCACATAAGGTAACATCATAACAAATAAAATAATATATTTCACCCAATGAGAAAAGATAACAACATTTTCAAGTTTTTATGTACATGCTTTTGAACACACAGTAATTGATTCTTCATTTTTTTTGTAAATGAAGATTTGCTTCTATCGTTAATCGTTAGGTATGCACTTATTTGATATGTAATACTCCATTTAATCCCGTTGCTTAATATGAATTTCAGATAAGACGTGGAAAATTACTCTATATCTTCAGCGGTTTAGGGCAACTATTGTAACAGTTGCAAAGTTGCATATCTAAGGGTTTATCTTTCATTGTCCAAAGTACGAAGGTATGGCTTATTGAAACAATTGTGGAAATACATCATTTTAAAATAACATTAAAACACAACAACATTTTCAAATAACGACAAAATTCGAACTCTTTACAAAGAGGTAAAGACTATGCTACTATACAACTATTATCCTTATTTATATTAATGATTTTCATTTTCCTATACTTTATTTTATGTAGAAAATATATAACATTTTAATTACACAAAAATATAACACATATTCATGATTTTGATTTCCATTCAAAACATCAATTTTGCATTAAAAATATAAATTTAAGAAATAACAAACAAACATATATATATAAGGTCGTTCGCCCATCCAGTTAGAGCTGATGGAGAATGAAATTAATGGTGGAAGTCTGTCAATTTATTTGCTTATGTATTTGCTTATGTATGAGGTTGATGTACCTTGAAATGCCTTAAAATTATTCATCTTCTATTTGTGATGGAATTAATGGAAGAGGTGAATTTAACTACATAGAATCTTTTCTTCAATGGAATTTTTTCTCGTATATAAGTGATATATGGAATCGTTTCTTGTATATAAGGTTTATTTGGGGTATCATAATTACCAATCCACTTGAACGTCAATTTTGGAGTTGAAATTTTATGAATGATAAAATATAAAGAAAAATTAATAAACCTAATGAATCAGGTTTTTTTTAGGAATTAGATATAGGTAAACATAAAATTTATTCATATATCAAATATAGAATGTTATAAGTTATATAAAAGAAACTCACAAAACAAAAGTTTTATATTGAATCAATTCATTTTTATGGGTATTTCTATTATGTAATTGGTCTCTTTATATAACAATAGGGGTTTATAACAACTATATAATAATTATATATTTAATTTAGACATATTCATTAACATGCTCAATAATATCTTTATGATAAGTTAACTTTATCCTATGAAATCTTCATCTATAACTTCTCTTTGTATCATCATGTTTGATTCATGCATAAATTTTTACCTCACATTTATTAACTTCGTACTTTAGATGTATTTATAGTTACAATTATGAATTATGTTTTCATATTCTCACTTAATTAATATTATTCTTCAAACTTTTTCAACTATATTGTTTATCTTTAATTTTCGAAATTGTTATCTTTAACCTTCTTCAATTGTATTCTAATATATTTTTATTCTTACAAAATATAAAATTATATTTACTTAAAATACATATAAAAAATTATCATCAACTAAAATATATAGACAAACAACTTTATCAATTTACCAAACATAAAACCCCTTATTAAATATAATCATATTATATATTCTATAATCTATACATAAAACTCATGGCAATATATATAATCTATATATTATCCCATGGAACTCATGGCAATATATATAATCCATATATTATCCTATGAAACTCATGGCAATATATAATCCTTATATTATCTTTGATGTTTCCTTATACTCATTTTGAAGGTATACCAATCTATTGAGAATGATAAATGCATTACTAAATATTGAAAACCTTACACATCAACATCTGCATGTTAAATGAACAAAGCTTTTCAAATAATCCCTTTACTTTTTTACAATTCAAAATACTTATATTGACAACCTCTTCCATTTTATAAATTAAAACATTTTCATAACTTTTATATCGTTAATAACTATAATACCATTAATACTTTATCAATCAATTAAAAAACCATCATTTTATAAATCCTTAATATTTTATATGACGTTATGATATATACTAAATGAAAATCCATTCTCTATTAAATATTAAATGTCTTAACCTGTTAACTTTGCAAATTCAGTTTTCTTTTAAATAAAAAAAAAAAAAAAAAAAAAAAAAAAAAAAAAAAAAAAAAAAAACTTTTCAAACTTTCTATATTATTAATAACTCTAATATAAATAATAATTTATTTTATAAATTATTGAGGAATTATTTGAAAATTTATAATTATATCGAAAGTGTTTTTATGATAGGTTTAGTTGGGCAGATTTAACTAATAGTAGAAGTTCACTTTCGTCTTCTTTTATTCAACAATTTTTGAATATGAGGAGGGGAAGGGAGGAAGTGGAATAAGGGGTGTAAGAGTAGCTAATCGTGGATGAGAATTAAAGGAGGGGAAGGGAAGAAGTGGAATAAGGGGTGTAAGAGGTCGTTGCAATGCTGGGTGGTCATGTTGATTCTTGCTAATTTTGTTTGTAAGAAAAATCTTATAGTAGGAAACCATCTCACAGGGCACATACCTTCTTTTCTTGGATTTTTAAAGAATCCGAAGTTGGTTCTTTTGGGTGAGAATTCCTTGTCCAAAGCAATTTCTCCGGAGACAGGCAAGTGCAGTGAGTTGAAAATTTTGGAATTGAATAGAGATTTTCTCGATCGATTATTACTGTTAGAGTTGGTTCAATTGCGGAGTCTACATGTGTTAACCCTTTCTGAGAATTTCAATTTCATCACTAGCTCCATCCCTAAAGAAATTTCCAATTGCGCAGAATTGACAGATTTCAAATTAGATACAAATAACCTCAATGTATCAATACCATCCGAGCTAGGTCGGTTGTAGAATCTCAAGTTACTTCACTTGTTCAATAATTTGTTGAAGGGTTCCATCCCTAAAGGGCATGGTCATTGTTAGCAGTTGACAGAATTGAAGTTGAATACAAACCAACTAGAGAATTTGATATCGTTTGAGCCAAGTCAATTGCAAAATATGGGGTCGCTCTCTTTGTTCAAAAATTCTCTCAACAGCTCTATTCCTCAAGATCTTAGCACTTGCACACAATTAAAAGAATTGGGGTTGAATACAAATCAATTGTAGGGATCGATACCATCTAAGCTTGATTAATTGCAACATCTAAGCCTATTTCACTCGTTCAAAAATTTGCTCAGCGGCCCCATCCCGAAGGACCAGATATGGACTACACATATATGTACATTTGTCTTTATATTGACTCAATATAATATATCATGCTTTTTTTCTCCTAAAAAAAAAAACAAATCAATTACAAGGATCGATAACATTTGAGTTGGGTCACTTGCAAAATCTACAATTGTTTCATTTGACTGAAAATTTGCGTAATGGTTCTATCTCCAAAGAACTCAGCTACTGTTAGAATATGACAAAATTGAGGTCGAATACAATCATCTCGAGGGGACTATACCATCAGAATTAAGTCAATTACAAAATCTCAGGTTGCTTCACTTATTTTCATCTTCGCTATGCATCCAAAGTCAATTTTCATACCGTTAAGGAACTGCCTCCTGCCTTTGAACAAGTCCGACGCTTTTTTCAACAATTTACTAATCTCATAAAAACAAGGATAGTTTGAAATAATGTTTCTTTATTTTTCACAAAACTATGCTTAATTTGCTTATTTTTTCATTGGAATAAAAATTGTACTGGGCTTACGAAAATTTCTCACATTTATGTTCTTCATTAAGTTACAGATAATAAAATGGTTGTTATCAACATTACATAATCTAAAATTAATTGTAACTCTATTCATTCCATTTTCTACATCATTAAATCTTTATTCTTGTGTTTTTCATAATGATTTTTCTTTTTCTCGATTCTATATATCTTTATCTCACTCTTTCATTTCCTTCTTATTTTTTCAAGCAACATTGATATTAGTATAATGATAAACTAAATAGCCCACATTTTTTCAAGCAACAAGCAACATTGATATTAGTATAATGATAAATTAAATAGCCCACATTTTTCAAGCAACATTGATATTAGTGTAATCAGACGAGGAGCGATGGAGGCGACCAGAACTGTGAAGCAGCTCATCGTAGAGCAGACCTCCGAGCTCAAGGAGGCTTTCAGCTTAATCAACAAGCATGGGGACGATAGAAGAGGAATGGCGGCAGAGGACTCCGTCCTATGCCTTGGACGGAAGCAGACGGGGCCGAGTTTTGAAGACGGGGCCGCAGCCATGACATACCAGAAGTATGCGGATGAGCAGTCGAAGAAGGAGTTTAAGGACATTCTCATCATGTATGACGGGACTCTGCTGGCGGCTGATCCAAGGCGCTGCGAACCGGAGAAGATCGGAGGTATTTCTGCTGATCAACGCTCTGCTCTAGAGCTTTTGGCCAAAGCCAGAGACGCGACAGGATTGGGATCTGAATGGTTTCACACTGGATAGGCTGTTAAAATCAAAGAAGGGGGTCTGCATGATGCAGATCTGCATTCCCCCTTAATGGATTGGCCCAAACGCTACAGATCTAGCCCGAATCTAACAGATCTGGCCAATATCAGAGAACAGGCAGAACCCAGGCAACAGATCGGTGGAAATGAGTACAGATCAAGCATCCAGACTATAGATCTTGACCTGCAAATGGAAGATCAACTCTATATGAGGTCAGATCTGGAAGAATGTTTACAGCCAAAGCACACCGGAAATAGTCGCATCGCTGACTTAGGCGGACCAGGAACTCAGTCATCACCCAGCCCACAGGTAACACTAACTCGTTATCAGATTTTTATTAAAACCCCTGAAAGGAAAACTTGCTTAGTGTGGGTACATGCAGAAAGCACTATCATGCAGTTGAAACAACAAATATGGGCATTGACGGGATACCCTGTTCAGATCCAACATTTGGTCAGTGGTAAGAGGTCCCTCCAGGACAGCAGAACCCTAAAAAACTATGAGATTAATCCAGGAACATCCATTGTTTTAAACTTCAGATTAAGAGGAGGGGCCCTGCCTTAGGGACAGCCAAGCTCCTCAGGAGGAGATAAGGGGAAAAAGACAGCATCTCAGCAACAACCCAAGGGAGGCTCCTCCTACAAAAATATTTTACAGGGTAGCAGAGATTCAGGGTCTTCTCCAGATCAAGGTGGATATACACCCAGGCCATACATAGTAGATCAGTTAGGGAAAACTCCAGCCCTCAATTTTGATTCTACGGGGCTTGACGATTTCGTTAAGTCTTATGAAACGCAGGCCCTAATATGTCGTTTTAACAGTTTTTGGCCAAAGCCTTTTGATCTATTTCACTAGATATTTACCACTTGGACCATGGAATGTGACATACATTTATGCTCCAAGGGGTTTTTTATAGTTAGATTTGCATCCAAGGAAGTCAGAGATACAATCATCAACGCTGGGCCTTGGTTTTGGGGAACAGCGGGGCTGTTTATGACCCCATGGTTCCCAGATTTTGATCCAAACAAAATGACTGTCTCCAAAGTGTCGGTCTGGGTCCGCCTATATAACCTTCCCCTTCACTTTTGGAGTGAAAGAGTTTTGGAAGGAATTGGGAATAGTATAGGGAAATATATCAAAACAGATCTGAAAAGGATTGATGAGAGGGTCTACACTTTTGCACGCATCTGCGTGGAAGTAGATTTAAGAAAAGGACTGCCAGAAAATATAAGGTTGATATACAAACAACAAAACTGGCTACAAGGACTAGACTATGAAAACACGACATTCTGATGTAGGCTCTGTAGGCAGACATGACACTTGCAAAGCACATGTCCAGAAGCCAAAAAAGAAAACAGTAAAAAGAAGCAGAAAGGGAAGCAGAGGAAAGGATGGCAATTGCCCCCCCCCCCCATCTCAGAGGACGAAGAATCAGAAGCAGAAGAGGAAGATACCCCTATGGAGAATGCTGAAGGGAAGGAGACTCAGAAGGAAACCACACCAGAAAACAAGGCTCCACAGCCCAGTCAAATCAAGCAGAGAAGGCAAACGAGGATTTGAGTATGGGCAGGATCAAATGGCAACACCACTCAGATACTTCAGACTCAGACAAAGAAACAGCCTCACAAAAAGCAGAAACACAGTTAGTCATAGCATCGATCGAGCCCACCCAAGGTGAGTGGCGCAAGGTCGAAAAGAAAAAAGGGAGAAAAACTTGAAGTTCCGGATTTCAGTTTCTCTGCCTTCTTATTTCCTTCTTCATTCTCCTTCCTCTTCTAAATTCACGTTAGTTTTTTTAACGTTGCATGGGGTGCATATACACTTGAGCCCAATGGGCACCTTATGGAAATGCTTCAATGCATCTGCTTGTGTAACTTTTCATTTTTTAAATAAAAGGTTACCGATTTTTCCTTTGGAAAAACATTGATATTAGTGTAATGATAAATTGAATAGCCCACATCTTGAAAATGCTTGGTAGTTCTCCTTTAATCTACTTTGAATATTAATTTCAACATCAATGAGATGTATCATTTATAACATTAGTAATAATTTTTTAAGAAGTGGTGAGATTCTTAAGAAAAATATGGAGAAGATATACTTTGAGTGGGCTTCATGGTTAAAAATACATATTTCATTTTAAGAGTTAATAAATTCAAACCTAAAGTGGGGTTATGTATATTTCCTAAACTTTAGAAGGGGTAGAACATGTACACCTTCATTTATTATGAAAGAAAGTGAAATCTAATGATATAATTTTTTCAAAAATCCCTACCAAATTTCGCAGTGCAATTCAAAATTATTTTTTCCTACCAATGGGAAAACTTATCATAACTCAGTTCTCAAACTAGTAGTGAGGACAACCATATTTGGTTGTTATTTGAGAATGTAGGATGACTCGTCACTTTTATTCAAGGAAAACCATGACACTTGGAACAACCCATTGTGGTCTGTAATGGGGCAGGCTTTCACTCCTACCATATGCTTCTGGGTCTTGGGTTGTTAACTTGTTTCCTTACGTCGAAGGAAGACAAGCTCTTAGTAAAGAAGAAGGAGTTTTATAACACACTTCAGGCCCTAAAAAATCAATTTAAACTAACAATTCTAATAAATACTATAAATATTTTTGAAAAATACACTTAAAAATATAATTAAAAATGAGCCAAAATGTTTGACTAGTATATTTGATATAATTGCATAGTGCAATTTAATCTATCTAATCATTAATTGCCCGGGTTTGAACGAGTACAACACTAATTTAATGAATTATGATTTTGATGACTTCACTGTGCTTCAGCATGGTAAAGGAAAAAGCAATTTAGAAAGGGATTAGAGTGTAAACCATGAGAGGACCAATTGACAAACCTACCCTATTTCTGGTTTACTTGGCTTATAAATCTTGGCAAGTGTCAATAATGGGAGCTCAAACATCCCCACCTTCTCTTATTTTACCAACCAACAAATCAGGATGTTTGCAACATCTTATGACGAATTTGTCGCAGCAACAATGGCACAAGTTGAATTGGATCCCTATCATCTTCATATGTATGGGGACGTTGAGAAGCATACAACATGGAGGCATGGAGCTCCACCCTCTTACAATCAGGTCAACAAGTTGTTTGAAGAAGGTCGAACTTAGGTTTGTGTTTTGCAATCCAAATTTATTGTCTTCTATCATTTAGCCTGTGAGGTTGATGAGATTTTACAGATGCACTCAGCAATTAGATCCATATCAGCAAGTATGGCCAAAAGGTTCTCTGAAAGAAACTATTGAGAAGTTAGTGAAAACATGGGAAATGGAGTTGTCTCATAAGACAAACATACAAAATTTCAAATCAATTGACCCTTTCAACTTTTCTATGAGTGTTAACGATAATATTTCTGTAGGCTTTAACCCTGTATAGAAATTACCTGCATATGAATTCTAACAACAGAAAATAAACAATGCGAGAGCATAACACATAAAAAACATATACACAGAGATTTTTCCCCTGGATCCCAAAACCGGGACTACTAGCTTGATTTTTTCATTATGTTCCTTTCAATGTTACAATACATATTTATACATGCCGAAGCATCCAATGCCATGGACCGAAAACCATCACCTACAAAACCATGGACCAAAAACCGTGTGCAAAAACCATGCACAAAACCATAGGTAGGTCCGCCCAACCTAATATAGGGTCCAAAAAAAAAAATTCCTGGGGCGCTACCCTAGACCTTGTAGAGGGGGGCTACCCGCCCCCCTTGTGACCCCCTACTGCACTACAAAGAGGGGGCTTCGCCCCCCCTCTAACCCCCCAGTTCACTATGTGGGCTAGTCGTGGAAAGAATATAACACAACCCAACATTCTCCCACTTGTTATTTTCTTTCCACAGGAGAACTTAGTCATTTTCCAGCCCTACAACACCCATCGTTTCTCTACACCTAGAGAACTTCTCAGAGCTCACAAATTTTGTTAATGCATATGCAGTATTCTTCAAAGTGTCCACCGTTACTAGCAACACCCTTTGGTCTTCTATCATATCCCTCACAAAGTGATACTGAACATCAATGTGCTTTGTCTTTGAATGGTAAGTAGGGTTCTTTTCTAAGAAAATTGCACTTTGACTATCACAGTGTATCCTTATAGCTCCCTGTACTAACCCCATACTTGTACACAATCTCTGCAACCAAACTGCTTCCTTGCTTTCATGAGTGGTTTCCATGTATTCTGCCTCTGTAGTTGATAGTGCCACTACAGATTGTTTCTTACTCATCCAACTGACTGCACTTCCAAATAAGTTAAACACATACCCACTTGTAGATCTTCTCTGATCCAGATCTCCAACCCAGTCTGCATCAACAAAGCCACGAATATCCAACACTCTGTCCAATCCTGGTCTTCCTTGGTAGCACAAGCCATAATCACTAGTGCCAGCAAATACCTGAAAACCCGCTTCACTGTTGTCCAATGCTCCTTCCCTGGTTTTGACATAAACCTGCTTAATACTCCCACTGCACGTGCAATGTCTAGTCTAGTACAAATCATCGCATACATCAGACTACCGACTGCACTTGCATATGGAACACGGGACATGTCCTCTTCCTCTTCTTGTGTCTTGGGATTTTGTTCGGCAGATAACTTTACACCTACAAGAATAGGAAACTTCACCAATTTACTATCCTACATATTAAACCTCTACAATATTTCTCGACATACTTCCTCTGGTTTAACCAGATCTTCCTCTTTCCCCGATCTCTTTAATTTCCATGCCCAAAATATAGTTTGCATCACAAATATCTTTCATGTTGAATTTGGAGGGCAATTGGGTCTTCAAATCCTGGATATTTTCTTTGTCATTTCCAACCAACAACATATCATCCACTTACAAGACCAAATAAATAAAGGTCACCAATTAATTTAAAATACACATAGTGATCTGCTTTGCTTATGGTGAAGCCAAGTCCCCTATAAATGTATCAAATTTTTGATACCACATCCTTGGTGACTATTTTAACCCATACAGAGACTTCTTTCACTTGCATACCAGTTCTTTCTTACCCTTCACCGCAAAACCTTCAGGTTGCTTCATGTAGATCTCCTCTTCTAGATCCCCATGAAGAAATGTTTTCTTCACATCCATCTGTTCTACCTTAAAATCAAAAGTAGCAGCAACAAATAAAAGCAATCTAATAGAATCTACCTTGGCAACAGGAGAAAAAATATCACCAAAATCAATTCCCAGCACCTGGGAATAACCTTTTTCTACCAACCGAGCTTTGTATTTCTCCACCTTTCCTTCTGCATTTGTCTTCTTCTTGAACGCCCATTTGTCGCCAATGGGTTTCCTTTCAGCCAGCAACTCCACCAAATCCCAAACCTCATTTTTGTGCAAAGATGCCATTTCATCAACCGTGGCTTCTTTCTAAAGTTTTCCATCCTTTGAATCTACTTCTTCCTTCACAATTCTGGGATCATCACTAGTAATAGATAAAGCAAAATTTGAATAGAAACCAGATGGACTATACCTTTATGGCTTCCTTCTTTCTCGAACTGATCTTCTCACACCTAGAGTTTGTGGCCCTTCATCTTTTGATTCCTCATCTGTTGTAGAGTCTGATTCTTCCTCCTCTAGCTCAAACTCTATCTTCTCAGGTTCCTTTGATGGGACTTCATGTTTAATAACATATTTCACCTCTTTAAACACCACATCTCGGCTGTACACAACCTTCCTTGCTACTGGGTTCCAAAGATTATAACCCTTTTAACCATCCTTATACCCAATAAAGGTGCACTTTTCAAATTTACTATCCAACTTGGTTCTTTTCTCCTTTGGAACATGTACATATGCATCACATCCAAATACCCTCAGATGTGAAAGAGAGGGTTTCTTACCAATCCATACATCTTGTGGAGTCTTATCCTCCAATGTTGATGAAGGTGATTTGTTGACTAGGTAACATGTTGTCTCCACCGCCTCTGCCCAGAATTCTTGTCCTAACCCGGCATCACTAAGCATGCTTCTTGCCCTTCCATCAATGTCTTATTCATTCTTTCTGCAACTCCATTTTTCTCAGATGTATATGGAGTAGTCTTATGTTGTGCTATACCACACTTCTTATAGAATTCTTCAAATTCCTTACTGCAAAAGTCTCCACCGTTATCTATCCTCAGCATATTTATATTCTTCTCTGTTTGGTTTTCTACCAAAGCCTTAAATTCTTTAAACCTATCAAATACTTGAGATTTGAATTCTTCATAAGGAAATATATCCATGTATTCCTTGAGAAGTCATCTATAAACAATACATAGTACACAAACTTACCCAGTGATGGAACCTTCACAAGTCCAAACACATCACTGTGCACAAGCTCGAATATTTGTTTCGCCCTCTTACCACCAAAGAGGAAACTCATCCAACTTTGCTTCCCATATATACAATTTTCATAGAAATAAAATTCCAGAGAGCAATTACTCATACCTTCTACCATACCTTTACAATGAAGTATTCAAAGGCCCTTCTCTCCAATATGTCCAAGCCTTTGATGCCACATCATGGTCTTCTCTCTAGAGACCACTAGATTTTCTTCTCCACTTTCAGGAACCACAGAACTGTTGCACCCATCAACAACAATGCTACTTTATAGTGTGTGCAAAGTTCCAATTCGAACTCACTACATCAATACCAGTGCTTCCCAAAACATCTTGTAGGTATCCTTCTCGAACACTGTTTTTACACCTACATCATCCAACTTGCTTACAAAAATAAAATTTCTAGCTAATGCAGGAATATGCAGAACACCCGGAATTGTTCTAACCCTTCCACTTTGCAACTTCAACTTTACTTTTCTGTGACCAACGATTCTAGCTTTCCTGTCATCCCCCAAGAAGACATCACCGCCATCATATTTCTCATACTCGCAGAACCACTCTCTATGGGGAGTGAAGTGAAAGGATGCACCTGAGTCAATCAACCATGCCTCATGATTTACATGTGTACTTGAAGAAGCCAAATACAAATCTCCACCTTCATTTGAGGTGGTTTTTGCCTCTGTAGAAGGAGCATCATCAGATCCCTTTCCTTTGTCAGGAGCTTTAGATTTATAGTCCCTTTTCTAGTGCCCTTCCTTTCTACATTTCCAGCACAAAACCTTTACAGGTTTTCCTAGAGATTTATATCTCCTTCTAGATTTAGATCTCCCACTCGATGACTTATTTTTG
Source organism: Pinus taeda (assembly GCA_000404065.3). NCBI lineage: Eukaryota > Viridiplantae > Streptophyta > Pinopsida > Pinales > Pinaceae > Pinus > Pinus taeda. The sequence goes on along the minus strand of APFE030516861.1, from coordinate 18,898 downwards.
TTTCTGTTTTGGGACCGTCCTCGTACAGACAAGGCATCACCATTATGGCTCTCCATATTTTTCCGTCGCATCTCCTTCATCAGCAAGGATGAGACTATTTCATCAAACTACAAGGCAGTTGCACTTCTACCTATTGCAATAACCAACCTATCCTACGAATCTGGTAGAGAACACAACAAACTGATGCACTTATCTTCATCTAAAATTTTAATATCAATAGATAATAACTGACTTACCATAGTATTAAATGCGTTCAGATTCTCTGTCACCAAGTCTCCATCTTTCATCCTCAGGTTTTACAACTTTTTCCGCAGGAGCAGTTTATTCACCAAAGACTTAGATTAGTACAAAGTCCCTAACTTGTCCCACAAAGCCTTCGCCGAAGCTTCCCCTAATACCTTTAGCAATACTGAATCTGAGACACACAATTGTATTGTGTTCATTGCCTTCCGATCCAACTTCTTCCATTCTTCATCGGACACTCCTGTTGGTTTAGTACCTGGATCTAGCATGATCCACTGATCTTTATCCACCAATATATCCTCCATCTTGAGTTTCCACAACTCAAAACTCTGACCATCAAATTTATCGGTCTCTATCTTTCCACTGCTCACCATCTTCTTTCACCACCAAAATCAATCCCACAGATCTCCCTTTGAACAGGGTCTACCACATGCCCGATTGAAACCCCTCAGAAACAAAGGCGTCCCCTTGAAGCCAAAACAAATTTGATACCAAATGTAGGTTTTAACCCCATACAAAAATTACCTGCATACGAATTCTAACAACAGAAAATAAACAATGCAAGATCATAACACATAAAACACATATACACAAACATTTTTCCCTTGGATCCCAAAACTGGGACTACCAGCTTGATTTTTTCATTATGTTCCTTTTAATGCGACAATACATATTTATACATGCCGAAGTATCCAATACCATGGACCGAAAACCATGTGCGAAAACCATGCACAAAATCATAGGTAGGTCCGCCTAACCTAATATAGGGTCCAAAAAAAAAACTCCCAGGACGCTGCCCCAAACCTCGTAGAGGAGGGCTACCCGCCCCCCTCAAACCCCCTCGTTGTGCAATTGGTGCAACAAAGGGGGGGCTCCGCCCCACCTCTAACCCCCCGATTCACTACGTGGGCTAGTCGTGGAAAGAATATAACACAACCCAACAATTTCATATATGTATCGAGTCAAATAATTAACATATAGACCTCACTTGTCTTAGTGTGTGGTTTGAAGAGACAAAGTAATAATAATAGAGGCATGCACTTTTCCCTATGAATTGTGAAATTGCAAGAAGCCCTGCATTATCAGGAAAATAGACCCTCGATATGGGAAGCTACAACGCACTCCTTTAAACATCTTTTCCCAAGGAATTTCAATACTACAAGACGTGCATGGAAATATTCGAGTCCTCTCATGATATATTTCGAACTTTGTTTCCCAGAGGTTTTGATTGGGAAGTGATTCAAGTGTATACAAGCCCCCCACTTGTAACATTCAAGTTCAGGCACTGGGCCATCATGGAAGGACCTTTCAAAGGTCATAAACCAACATGAGCAACCTTGCAATTCTTTGGAATTTCTATTGCTAAGGTAAGCACACTCCACCCATACGGTGCCTCAAACAAACTCATCCTTAGCGAATCCTAATATCCATTTTTGTAACCAAACACTACCATTTTAAGATACTCTTCCCACTTCTGTCATTGATGCATAACATACATTTTCAAAATTTCCTCTAAGATCCTATTGACCCTCTTTGTTTTTCCATCTGTCTATGGATGATAAGTTGTGGTGAAGGCTAACTCTGTACTCAATATTGCAAATAACTCTTTCTAGAACCTGGAAGTGAACTTAGCATCCCTGTCTGAAATAATGTTCTTCGAGAACACCATGCAACCTCACTATATCTTTGATGAAGACCTTTGCTACATCACTAGTTGAATACTTAGACTTCACTAGAATGAAGTGTGTTACCTTTGTCAACATTCCAACCACAACCATAATGGAATCATGATTTCTAGATGTCCTTGGTAAAACTGTGATGAAATCCATAAAAATGACCTCCCATTTCCACTCTGGAATTGGAATCGGCTATAGTAAACCACCTGGATGCTTACAGTTTGCTTTTACCTATTGACAATCCAAACATCTAGCCACAAAATCTTCCACTTCCTTCTTCAAATTCATCCAAGTAGAACTTCTTCACTATTGTCAATGTCTTACGATATCCTGGATGACCTGAATATGGATTAACATGAAATTCCCTCAATATAAGATTCTTGAACTCAATGTTGTCTAGCACCTAGATCTTGTTCCTAAACTTGATCAACCGATCTATCGTGAGATGATAATCCACATCTTGTTCACCTGTACCATGTCGTAACATGTGCCTAAGCTCCTTATACCTATCATCTTGTTGTCATGCCTATAACATCTGGTCCTATAAATCTGTCCCATATGAACTCATAGTTGCTTTATGATTTACCTACACTCTTATGCTAAAAGCATCTACAACCTTATTTTCCTTTCCCTTAATGTACCTAATCTCGAAGTCAAACTCATTTATAGTGCCCAACCATCTAGCTTGCCTAGAATTCAAATTTAGACGGTTAAATAGGCATCTCAATCCACTGTGATCACTCATCAAGATGAACTGCCTGCCAAGAAGATAATGTCTCCACATCTTCAAAGCATGGATGATTGCTTCCAACTCATGATCATGTGTCACATAATTCTACTTGATCATTCAGTTCCCTTGACTCATAGCAAGCTACATGTCCTTTCTGCATTAGGACTCCACCAAGTTCTCTCTTACAAGCATCTCTACACACCACAAACTCTTTATCTGGATCCACGCTCTTTAGAACTAGAGCATTTGTCAACAATTGTTTCAACTGCTCAAAACATGTTGCACATTCTTCTGTCCATTCAAATTTCTTCCCTTTTCACTGTAATTATGTGATAGGATATTCAATCCATAAGAAGTTCCTAATGAACCTATTGTAGTAACCTGCTAACCCCATAAATGACCTTGCCTCATCCACATCCCTAGGAGTTTCCCATTCCATGATAGCCCTTATCTCTTATGGATCTATTACTATGCATTCCTTGGAAACAACATGCCCCAAGTAATGTACCTTTATCTGAAAGAAACTGCATTTGCTAAGTTTGGCATACAACTGATGCTCTCTTAGCAATATAATTGGTAAATTATTCTCTCAATCTATCAATTTATGTCCTGATGATGGATCCCCTTTGGGGTTCGAAACGTCGACATGATGAAAAGGATACTGTGGATAATCCGTGTCATATTTTTCCAAAAAATGACCACAAAAGTTTAAAATTTAACATAACTTCCCTGTATGAAGGGGATACATGGAATGAGATTTGTTCTCTCAAAATTTCAAGGATAAAGATTGAGAGAAGAGCTTTTGACCTGCAATTTCTGAAACAGTGTAGAGACAATACGAATTTAGCAGTAGGTATTTATTTATTCTGATTGGTAAATTCTTCTCTCAATCTATCAATTTTTGTCCTTATGATGGATCCCCTTTTGGGTTCAAAACGTCGACATGATGAAAAAGATATTGTGGATAATCTCGGTCATATTTTTCCAAAATCTCAATATTGTTGTTAAGTCTTTTGCATGCTCTTTCTCATTCTTAGAATATATCAAGATGTCATCAATAAATATTATCACAAACTTGTCCAAATAAGGACGCAACACATTATTCATCAAGCACATAAAAATACTTGGAGCATTAGTTAAACCAAAAGAAACTACATAAAACTCATAATGCCCATACCTGGTTCGAAAAGCAGTCTTATAGATGTCATCTTCTTTGAAGTGTACATGATGATAAAATGAGCTCAAATCAATCTTCGAGAACATTGTTTCTCCCTTCAACTGATCAAACAAGTCATCAATTCTCAGCAACTGATATATATTCTTGATGGTTATTTTGTTCAACTATCTGTAATTAATGCACATCTGGAGAGTACCATCCTTCTTCTTCACGAATAAAACTGGTGCACCCCAAGGCGGTACACTTGGCTTAATGTATGCTTTGTCAATAGTTTCCTTCAACTACAACTTCAATACCACTAATTATGGAGTTCTCGTCCTATAAGGTGCCTTTGATGTTGGTGCTTCCCTTGGTACCAACTTAATAGAAAAGTCCATTTCTTTATGAGGTGGAAAATCTAAAATATCTACAGGAAATACATCCTGAAAATGTTGTAAAATTGGGTACCTATTCAATAGCTTTGCGTCCTCAACATCCTTACCTTTATTAATGGAAATATGCAATGCAAATAGAACACACCCTTTCCTATGATTGTGCTTTTCTTGCATAGTTCTAACCATCCTCACTGATGTAGCCTTCTTCTTATCCTATAAGATTATTTGCTCTCCATTGTCATTCAAGCACTCAATAGCCTTGTCATAACAATACACCTTAGTTCTGTGAAGATACAACTAGTCCATGCCCAAAAGCATATTGTATGATCCCAACAGAATTACATTCAAGTGTGCTAATGTAGGAATACCATTCAACTCAAATGCACAAGATCTTACCTAATGATGAACCCTTTTTTTTTACCTATATCCAACTTCACTAACCAATATTTTGCATATACTTATTTATTCAAGGGACACTTATCCACCAGGTCAAGGTTAACATAACAATAATTAGATTTAGAGTCAATAAAAATAGAAACAACTTGATCACAAAGCTTACCATCCATCTCGATAATAGATGTTTAGTAATCATCCTACATGTTATCCAATGTTGCATAGATATGAGGAATGATATGTCCAACAACCCAAAATGTTTGCGCTTCCCGTGCACTGTAGATATGAGGCTTACCACCCTCATACAACGATCAATCCTTCTTGAAATTCTCCTTGCCACATATCCAACATTGCAATTGTCCTTTACCCTCACCTTTATTCTACTACCCTTCAAGCTATGACCCATGTCCTTGTCCAACCACATTAAACTTCTTGTAAAGGACCACATTCTCTTTCTCACCTACATCCTAAGGTCTTGTTTGCTTTGGTGGTCACTTTCCCTTAGCTTTGTCTTTCCCTTTCCAACCTTTTTGAGACTGTCTTACGCTTTGATTGCTCATAACAATGTTTCAAATTTCTGATGGCTTCCTCCAATGATCTAGGCTCATCAAATTTGATTATGTCTTTGAAAACTATCGGCAACCCACTGATGAATCTATGAATCTTTGCCTTCTCCTCCTTCAAATAAAGAACATACCTCAACAACTCCAAGAATCTACTAGTATATTGCTCATCATTCATAGACCCCATCTTCAGCTCATAGAACTCTTTCGCCCTGTCATCATAGTATTTCTTAGATAGATACTTCTTCTTGAAAAGTCTTTCAAACTCCCTCCAAGTCAAGTCCTCTTCCCGAATGCCTCTGACATTCTTCACGTATTCCCACCAAATGTTTTCTTTACCTTTAAGACTAAAGGTAGCTATCCTAGCTTTCATATTCTCTGAATAGTCATGTAATCTGAAGAACTTTTGCATCTAAAGCAACCAAGATTCTGCATCTTGTGACTTCTTCATTTCTCCATCAAATGTAGGTGTATTTTCTTTCTTGAAATCATCTCGAAAATATCCCTTGTCACTCTTGCTATAAGGATGATAGTGATGATGACCATGATACATGTTTGAACCAAAACTAGAGTAATGTCCATGTCTACTACCTCTCCTATTAGGTGTGTCCAATAATTCTTCATCCCTGGTGGTATCATCAATGTATGATGTGTGTCCATTATGAGATCTTCTACCATATGCTCCATTAGTCTTGTCCTCTTGTCCATGATTGATCCTAAGTGGTCCATGTCTCTGCAAGTCTGACAAACTCTAAAGGGTAACTTCAAACTCTTGTGACTCAATGATTCTGTCATTATCTTCTTTACAACTTCTTATTTATGCCTTTGAACTTCTTAAAGTGTCTTCTATGTGAGGGGAATACTCATCACCATGTTTCTCATCTGATCCATAGGGAGAATCTCTTGAACTGTAGTCTACCATTTTTCTAATCATCTTTGAACTTCTTCTTCTTGCAAGTATATCAGGTTAGCTAAACCAAAATATAAACATAACCAACATACCTCAATATAGTTCAATGGATGATATCTCATCTGCAAAATATATCCATATTAGCATACTACATGTATAATCATAATCATAACAGTATATAGACAACATCTCAATCATCATCCCAGTTACCATGCGTGATGCCACAACTATAACACCAACTAGACACAATGCATGCATAACCACATATAGACACTGACATGCATAACAAATGCATATACAATTGGCATGCATTCATGACAACACATCCCAACAACAACATCAACACTTCTACATGAAAACACAACTACAACAACGATCATCATCATGCATACACATCAAGCACATATACAATCTACATGCATGCATGACAACCACATTCCACCCATCCATTCCAAGGGGTGAACCATGCTTTGAGACCATTCTGTGGTATCATATGTTGCCCAAAGAGAATTGAAACCAGACACCACCCAACTAAAACGGAACCCACTCTTATACCACTCCGTAACACCCCCCTTCCACATTTACCCAAGCTAACCAGACTACTGAGGTAAACATGTGATGAAGAGTTACTATGATATGATTCAACCTCCTATATCACCTTAAGGAAGTGGAATCGACAAACCAAATCCAAATTGACCTTCCTCAGGAGCTACAAGAGCCTAAGAGGCTAACCAACCACTCTAGATGCCCAACCCCTGAGTTAACTTGCTTTTAACTGGATTAGACCCCCAATTTCTCCCATGATAATCCCTTGATGTGATTGTAACCCTCCAATCAATCCCACAAAAAGGCTTCCATGAGACTACAACATTTTTTAGGCAATTTTGTGTCAGCGACCCTGAAATCTAAGCCACTTTTTCAGGGTTAAGACTCAAGCCTCCACCCAGAACTTAATGAAACACTCATAAGTGATAATTAACAAGAAGACAAGGCCTCGAATGAAAAACTTGAACAAGGACCTGACCCGACTCATCCTAACCATGACAAGCATTTCGTCAAACACATCATGAACATGTAATGTATATGTCATAAATACAACTCTGAACATAGGAATTTGATACTTATCTGAGAATTTGGTATGATGCCCTCTCACAATAGTTGCATTATCATCTATTAGTTCATTCATTCATTAGTATTTAATCTACTAACCAAAACATGATGAGATTCATAACTCAAGGTTGTCATAAACCATGCTCATAACTAGCATATAACTAGAGAAATATCAATGATAGAAGAACCATTAAAGCCACATAATAACAAGTACATTTACACATGACACACAAGAGGAAAAGAACTCTTATTAACATATGAAAATCCAACCAATTCACATACTTCCACATACCGTTTATAGGTATTAACCCTGTATAGAAATTACCTGTAAACGAATTCTTAAAAAAATTAGAAAATATGCAATGGCAAGAAACATAAAACAAATACACAGATATTTTCCCCTTTATCTCAAAACCAGGGCTACCAGATTGATTTTTTATTATATTCCTTTCAATGTTATAATACATATATATACATGTCGAAGCATTCATAAACCCCAATCCATTAACCTTGGATTTGAACATAATCATAGTTCCCTTGATTGGATCTACAAAATACCATGGGAAGAAAACCACCATGCCCAAAACCATGTGCAAAACCCATGCAAAAACCATAGGTAGGTTTGTCCACCTAATATGGGGTCCAAATAAAATTCTCAGGGTGTTGACCTAGACCCTATGCAAGGGGGATACTTCCCCCTTGAAACCCCCCGATAAGGGAGACTGCACCCGACGCAATGAATAGAGGGTCCTATCGCCCCCTTGAAAATCCCCGATAGGGGGGCTGCACCCGACGCAACAAATAGGGAGGCCTATCGCCCCCCTATAACCCCCCCACGCATGTGACTAGTCGTAGAAAGAGTATAACACACACCCAACACCACTCAACCATATATTAGGATGAGCCAAATCTTTCTTTCAACCAATCACCCTCATGCCATATTCCAAGCATGAATGTGGAACTCACAACAAAACCAACCAGGGCTTCCTCAAGCTTTACCATGTATCCTTCCATTACCGTTTAAGGGATCCCTAGGTCTGAAACCCTCATTTATACATCCACGCTCTACCGTGTATCCCCATATACTGGTTAAGGGATTTCTAGGCCCAAACAATAAACATACACTACCAAGATTTACCGCAAGCCCACCATATACTGGTCAAGTGATCACTAGGCCCTAAACAAACATGGGTGCCTTTGAGTCTCTCCACCCAAACAATGAGGAATTTTCTTGTCTCCACCCATAGGATTTATCGTATGTCTCATCATTTACTGGTCAAGGGATTCCTAAGCCTTTGGGAATTTTCCTGAGACCACCCCACTCAGTTTCGAAACCATCAGGCAATCCAGCTCATCCAAGTAAAATAACCCCATCACACCATGGCTATCTGGAAATGGCAAGGCAATGTTGAAACCATTGTCACACCTGGAAAAACCCATGCCAATGATAACAAGAGAACTAAACATGCACATGCATGCCAAAACTAGCAAGGAAATCATACATTTAACTTGATACTTGCAAGTAATCCCGATGTAGCCACTTGATCCAACTCTTCCTTACTTGATCTTTGATTCCCTATTCTTTCTTTTCCTTCCTTGTTTTCCTTTCTCTAATGTTATAATTTTCCAAGATTGCTCTAAGTGTGCAAGAGTATGAGAGAGTTATAAAATAGAGAGAGCTCCAAAACTGAAGTGAAAAAAGGTTGTGTACTGATCCTCATAAGCCTTTTTATTAATGAGGCCTCTATTTTCTTCATTTTCCATTCTTTTCCTTCATTTTCCTCCTCACACGCAACTTGTGACCTTTCACCTTCCTTTTCTCCTAATTTCCTTTATTTTCATAAACAAAATGTTGATTAATGCCTCTTCCCTTTTCAAAGCCTTTGTCATTGCCAATTTCCCCTAGCTATAATAAACCAAATAAACACCTGCTAGGATGTTTTACCCACCATTCAACTTGGAATACGTGTCCCATGACCTTGGTCTTCTTTTGCATGTATTAAGTTTATTACATGGATTTTTAACCCATGGTTGTTACACTTCCTCAACCAACTAGGGTTTACAATAATTTAGCTACATACCCTAAAACAAAGAAAAAAATTATTTTTGAAACCCTAATAGAGCTTATATGAAGAGAAATAATTATATGTACCTTATATCATTCTTACCTTTGCAAGTGACTTCCTTTCAAGGATAAAGTTCTACCCTCTTTAGTTCTTCCTTCAAAGATGACAAGTCAAGGTGTTCTTACTTAAGTAGATTGACTCCTTACTTCTTGGATCTTTGATAAGACACTTAATCTTATGCTCAGAACAAGTGTTTTAGTGGCAATTCGCATCATATAGAAAAGAGTATTATTACACCATCTATGCAAGGTAACTTCCAAGGTGACTGTCACATTTATCGATCATTGAGGTTACATCTATTTATTCTACTACCAAATGAGCCAATAGAACCATTGTAAATTCACTATGTAGGTTGAATGTCACCATTGTTGTAGTTATGTCAAAGCCAAATCCTTTATTGTTAGGAAAGGTCAAATGTTTTTCTGTGCAAGGAGTCAAATATATCATGTGGAAGCATTGTACTTTGCTTTCTTTCTACAAAGGAATCTCAGATCCTTTTTAAGATGATTGTAACTTCACCACAGGTCTTCCAACTAGGCCTTAAATGCTTTTAGGCAAAATTATACTAGGTGTCTTCTTTTTTCTAGCTGTGAGAGCTAACTTTGGTTTACAAATTATATGACTTGATCACCTATGCACAGAATTCGGATCTCTGAGGTGACTTGCACAAAATATTGTAGGTTTAGGTCTTAAAGACAATTTTGAGACTGTAAACTTTGAGCATAAAACTTCGCTCTTTATCACAAGATACTTGACCTTGTTAAGGCATATTATTTATACTTTAGGTTCTCCAAATGATGCTACTCGACTCCTCTTATAGGCTTAGGTCTGCAACCCAATTTCAGAGGTATGTAATTTTAAATGTGCCCATAAGTTTGTTCTTATAATTTGTCTATCCTTCTAGGGAACCCAACTTTTAAATTCTTACAAACATTGATCTTCTAGCTGCCTTTTTTTTTCCTTTTTACTCCTTTGCCTTAGCTTTGATACCATGCTAGAAAATCATAAAGGCAGAAATATTTTCTTATCTTTGATAATCAATTGTGATGTTCTTAAATTCTTATTAACTTCTTGATGTTTTCTTTAACTTCTAATCATCAAGCAACTACCAAAAACATAAACATGAAGGATAGGGACACAAGATGTAGGCTCTCAGCCAGGGAAAAACCCCTCTTCTAGGGAAAACCAAAAAAACTACTTCTCTTCTTTCATGAACCAAATCAAATGAGACAACCAAGACCCTTTGACCAAGACCAAGACACCCCCACTCCATTAGGTAAACCTTCCATGTAGACAAGTCAACTTCTAGCCCATATCTTCACAAGTCAAACACAAGTAAACTTCATCAATGTAAACTAATTAGGATTTTGGCCCTTTCTGCAACATTGAAAACTAGTCATGTACCCTCGGTCATGCACCTTCGCTTCACTGCTTCAGAATCACTTGCACGTGTGACAAGAAGGAACAAAATTATGATATCTTTCTAATTTACTTGTATTCATTTCTTCTTGCAAATATAAAGCCTTCATCTCTAGCTTCTTCGCACTTCTAATCTCCCTTAGAAACTACATATCAAATTGATTGATGGATTCCTCTTCCAATAGGTCGAATGCATGGCTATTTATAGTAGTTCAAATCTCCTTTTGAGGTCGACTTGAAGAGAAAGGGCAGGGCGACTTGGCGGTGGAGTATTACATGACTAAATTACATAAAATAATTATCTTTCTTTGACATAACGAGCCCAACAAGGGTCTTTTACATCATGACTTAGACTTTGGCTTAAGACACAAACCCTAAAGCACTCAATGGGTGCTTTTGACCTAGAAATAAAATAAATAAATGTGAAATCCATGCTAATAAGTATTTTTTCTTTCACAAATAAGTTCCTTTTTCTTGCTTTTGACAAATACATTACATCATGACTCAAATATAATTATGAACGCAGACACTAGTTACATTTCTCAACAATATGGAGTTGTCTCATAAGACAAACATAGAAGATTTCAAATCAATTGACCCCAACGTCTTTGGTATGAGAGTTAATGGTAATATTTTAGATATACCAAGTAAGTAACTAACATATAGACCTCACTTGTTTGAGTGTGTAGTATGAAGAGACACAATAATAATAATAGAGGCATATGCCTTTCCCTCGGATCATATTGCAAAATTGCGAGAAAGCCTATATTATCAAGAAAAGAGACATCTTTACTAAGAAATTCAATACATAATTATATCAAATTATTGACTAATTTTATAGTAACAAATATTATTAAATACATTTATTTTTTCTAAAATAATATAAAATAGGTATACAAACTGATTTGATTTTAATTTATTTTATAATAAATAAAACACAAAATTTATACCTATAGAAAAAATAATAAATAAAATAAAATAACTATAATACACAATTTAAATAATACCTAATAATTTAAAGTAGTTGTCTATAATGAGATTTTTGAAAAGCTTTTTTGTTCCGGCAGATTTTTCCCGGTCAAATCAGGTAGCAATTATTGAATCTCAAGTTTGATAGCTAAGTTTTCTGCAACAATCAAAGGGTCCCAGGGTTTTTCAGGGTGCTGAATCCAAATATGCAGTTAAAAAACCATTTTAACTGCTAAAAATCAAAATTTAACCTCATTTCTTCCACCGGATTCCTTCACAGGAATCTCCAAAAAGTCGCATTATAGACAACTCCATATTTAAATGAACAATATAAATATTTCATATATGGGAAAAACCTTGCTGTAAATTTACATAATAACAGAGTGTGACCGTCGAATTTATTTTCGATTGTTTCTGATGGCTGCGCCATGAACCTCACATCTTGGACAGTTTAGACATTCTGAAGTGTCGTTCCCACCTCCAACTTTGTATTCCTAGCAAAGCACACGCTCATACCTTATTTTCTCCAAATTTCAAATAACATAATAAAAATATAAGTTAATGGTGTAAAAGTTGAATTTCAAATATGAAACTTTATAGTATGTATAGATTATATGAGATAATGCATATGGATTGTATTTCATTAATAAAATATTAATTTTATTTTTAGTTCTCAATTTTATTATATTGATAAGGATTAAATATATTAAGATTTTAAAAAACTACCACGTCGAAAAGTAATTTTTCGTTAATTAATAATAAACTAAAAAATAAAATTATATTAATTATAAGTATATATAATGGAGTAGTTTTTAAGTGTGAGTTTTTAGAGTTTTTAAAGGTTTTTAGAATTTCCCAACAACAATTGTAGCCAAATCTTAATTTATGTTATTTAAACTGGTTTTTTACTACATATATGTATTGGTCACTCTCAAAAATCCCTAAAACACTTTAATTGTGAAGAATTCATGTGTCAAACTAGTGATTTCAAATTTCAAATAATCTCTACCAAATTCTAGACAAATTACACTGAGAAATAAACCAAAAAACTTTCTAAATAAATCATCCAAAACTAACTCGATACATAATTACTTGTAGATAAATAATAATATATGCTATTTATCATAATGTCCTTAATAAATATGTTTATATCATATATTATATTTAACCAATATATTTAATATATAATATATTAATTAATTATTTTTAAATGGTGTTATTAATATATAATATTTTTATTAATATTTAAAAAAATCATGTTCTATTAAATAATATTTATATTTATAATTAAATATGTTTATATCTAATATATATATTTTATTTTTCTGTTCACAAGGTGTATAAGAATGTAAAAATAATGAATCTCATGAGAAGATGGATGTTTCATAAAGTTTTGCTAATAGTATTTATTTATTATATTTACGATTTTAAACATAATTATTTATAAAATTAAATATGATATATTTTATATATAGTTTATTTGAATTTTGGTGTTTTTATTCAAAATTAAGAATTTACATGTTTTTATAAATATTATTTGATTTTGGTTTAACATAAGGTAAAATAGATTAGAAACCATGTCTAAAAATCACAATCATTGTTCAATATTTCATTATGAATGACTAGACTAGATAAGTATATTGAAAATTTATGTATGTTGCCTTAACATAAGGAAAACCAGGAGGCGGTGTTTTGAAATAGAATGAAGAAAAACTAGAAAATTCATAATAGTGAGCTTGTGTTCCTATATACTAAAATAAAAAGGAAAATAGATAACCAAATGGAGACCTTGACAGAAAACCTAAGCACTAGGAGGACAAGGAGGTATCCAAGTTGATGGGTTGTTCTTCTCTATTGATGTGAGGAGGTGTTGATGTCTATTATGGTGAGCCTATTTCCATGCATGCTAAGTGGCCTTCCATGCCACCAATATTTTCAAGAGATTGTCCTCAACCTCTTTTCTATCGACAAGCACCTTACATAGGAGGAGTTTGATGTACTAGTGAAAATCAATGGTGTGGAGATAGTGGTTCAATCTCTTCCTGGTATTACTATGGTCGAGAATCCATATTGCTACTCTCTATAACACCTATGAATCCAAAACATGTTGATGATAGTAGTAAATTTCCTCCTATGTGTCATGAATTTCTTCTTGGATGGCAACCATAGTGTACTCCTTCTAGTGGTATGCAAAAGACTCTACCTAGAAGTGAGCATGAGAATCACCCACTAAGCCATGGCCATCGTCTCTTTGTTTGCAGTATGTCCTTTGTCTTGTCATGGTAGTTGGCGAGGGAACAACACTGAAAGAGAAAAGAAGATATAGCATTGAGACATTGTGAAATACCAGCTCCAAAGGATGAGAGAGTTCACTCGTGCAAAGTCAAGATAAGGAGTCAAGTGTGTGGAGCTCTCATTTTCATTGGACAATCCTAGCACAACCTAATGAAAATGCAATGATGGATAAGCATCAAGTAATTTTCCAAACAGTTGTTGTTGATCGAATTTCAATGTAGGGTAGAGAAAGTTTTGGAGGAGGGAAGCACCCTTCTTTTTCAATATGAAAAAACTTACATACCTTCATTAGTAACAAAAAGTAGCTACATTTGCATGGTTTTATCTCATCCCCTTACATTATCAACCCCATATTTGTCCCTCAATAAATTACTGTTGACATTTTTCACTCTAGAATGTTCATCTATATATTCTATTCATTCATATGATTTGTCTCACTATTACAATTATGGCTTCATATAACAAAACTACCCTTTCCTTCTCTTGCAAGGATATCTAATAGAGCTACAAAAAATGAATATAGAAATTGACTTGCAACATAAACATTTTCATAAATCCAACATAAATAAAAATTCTAATACAATCCTTCATATTTTAATAACCCCCAAACTTTGAAAGGAACCATTTTTGAAGGTTGAAAACTTGAACTTGCCCGGAACACAACTACAACCATCTTTTAACAAACCATCTACAACATGATTATGTTCTTTGAAAATATGTGAAAAAATATCCTCCTGAAAGTGTTAATTAGCAGTATGATACGATGCATCCAATTTGATAGAGATGTTTGCTCGAAAATTGATCTCATCTTTACCCATTCAATAATAACTTTTCAATCTCCATATACATCAACCTCATCAATGGCAAGCCATTTAACACAAAATAAGTCTCCCGAGAGTGCAAGGAGCTTTGCTTTATTATTGGAGCCAATGCCACTACACTAGATAAAATGAAAAATTTCTGACGATTCAATACTACGAACACGCCACTTCCACATATAGGAAAAGATGAAGTCCCATAAAAAAAACCCACTAGGTATTTTGTCCATATCTCCTTGATATGGCAAAGTCTTCTTGAAAACGTCTCCTTCTTTGGTCTTATCTCCAAAAAGTAGGTTGATACCTTTAGGCATGTTCCCCTTAGGTTTAACTCTACTTGGTCGAAAATATTAGCGTTCATGGACCTCTGAATTCCCCATAGGATATAGAATGCCAAAGCTCGGTATCCTTTAAAACCCACAAACCACTGAGAAAGGAAATCCTCAATTGATGACTTGTCCAAAATAGCATTTTAACTTAAGCGGATATAATACCCCACACCATACTAAAATCACAAAAGGATAAGAGAGGAAAATATTATCCACATCTTCATAATCTTCTCTACATAATATGCATCTCCCTGATCCCTGAAAACATCGTTTAAGAAGATTTTCCCATGTACGGATCCTGTTATGAACAACCATCCAAACAAAACATTCTAATTTAAGTGGGATCCCACTTCCAGGACTTTTGAAACGATAAATCTTTAGCAACCATGCTTCGTCCTTGAGAAATATAAGAATAAATGTCTTTGACTAATATATGGTCTTTGAATACGTGACCATCCCATGTCGTTTTATCCTCTTTCTCTGATAAGAAAATACCTGCTAAACTTAACTGAAGTATATATTGATCCCATTAAATTTGGAATGTGTTCAACATATACATGGTTTAAGAAAAATAGACCAGTGTTATGTAAATATCTGAGAATAGGGAAAGTTAGAGAATGATTACCAACCAATATTTTAATGGATTCCAGCGTTATCTCCGCCACCATTCCCATACCAACCTCTCATCACAAATTACCAATAAGCCAATGCTTAGTCTTCATCATACTCATTCAAATGAAAGATGTCGCCTTATTTTCCAGAGGCCCCTCTTTGATCTAGTTAACTAGTTGTTTATTTTTGAGGTATTTAACTTTAATGAATTGCTACCATATGCCTTCGGCACTTAATGCCCTCCATAGTTTCTTAACAAGTAAAGCCATATTGAAACATTATGAATATTTAATATCCCAACCACCTGCATCCACCTATCGAGAGATCTCATCTAAGTAGACTAATTGAATTTTTTACAATTGTCTTGGACCTACCCAAAGCAATTTGGCAATGATAAATTTAATCATATTAATGATATATTTAGGCAACTTGTAAAGATGCATATAATATATGAAAATACTTTGTAAAACCGATTTAATCTGAACTAGCCTCCCTCCAAACAATAGCCAATTATGTGACCAAAAAGACATATTTTTCTCAAGTTTCCTTATTATCCATTCCCAGTCAAACCCAAGATACCTAAAATTTCCTTCCATTGAGATTGACTGCACCTCAAAGATACTGGAAATCTCCAACATCATTGCGTCCTCATTCTTTGATGAAATCAAGGCAGATTTGCATTTGTTCATATATAATCCTGGGGCATCCCCAAAGCCAGCAAGTAACTGATGAAAGGCTTGCCATTCAGAGATTGTGGTTTCCCCTATAAAGAGAACATCATTTACAAACATTATATTAGTTAATATTATATATCTAAACAACCTGCAAGTTGTTAAAATGCCCCTAGATTGTGCCCCATTGGTGTTTCTGCTTAAACCATCAATAACAAGCATAAACTAAAGAGGTGAAAGAGCACACCCCTGTCTAAGATCTCTTGTTTTCTTGAAAAAACCAGTAAGAAGCGCTTTTATGATGACAACAAAGTTTACTAAAGTTATACAAGGCATGATCCAGTCAACTAACATGACTTTAAATCCAATCTTATGAAGGATCATCCTTAATAACTCCTAATCCACATTGCCGTAAGCTTTTATCAATTCAATCTTCATAAGACATGCTTCCATTTAGCGAGTTTTAATAGTGCGTATGCATTATTGAGTAATGACTACCACGTCATGTATCTATCTATTATCTAAAATAACCGAATTGCTATAGAGAAATATGCTTATGCTTCCACAATGTAAAGTTAATCCTACTTGCAATGATTTGAAAAATCATTTTATACATTATATTACATAATAAGTAAAAATCAATAAATGTTGAAAGCCTTACCATCTTAAAAATGAGGTCATTGAATATATGCAAGTATAGCCAAATTTTGTTTATGATTTCTATATTCTTAAACCTTTTAGAAATAATACTTTATAAATCATTTAAAAATTCACCATTTTATAAATTTTTAATATTTTATCAAAATCATGAATTTAATTCAAAACGAAAAGTCCAAATTTAATATAAAGTGCCAACCTGTCACGCTTGGAAATCCATTCCATTATGTTTAAAAGAAAAATGAAAAAGAACTTTCAAAATTTCTATATTGACCAAATAACCACATACAAATAATACCTTTTATACTTTTATCTTATTAATCACTCTATACAATAATATTTTATAAATATCCTAGATATTTTATAAATATTAATATTATTATAGTAAATTTATAATATAATATCGAATGAAGATTCCATAACTTTCTATCCTTACTAATCAACTACAAATAAAAGATTTAATAAAATCATCTAAGAATTTTTATAAATAAGTAATATTTTAATAATAAATTTATAATAAATAGATACTAAATTCTATATTTATATCAAAATATCATGGAGTCTCTGTCAACTTTTAAAATAAATTTTATTGCTGACATGATTTACAATTTAGATAGAAGTAATTGTGTCTTGATGATTTGATTAGAAATCCTTCATGAAGCAATTTCAAATTGACACCATATTTCTACAAAGGTGTGGAAGGTGTTCATTCAAGCACCTTTTTCTGCACTCCGCACAACGATCAGAAGAGCACCAATAATCTTCTTATTGGTTGCAACATAGAATTATCTGTATATGCATGTTTTTATTTTTGGAGATTGAGCAAGCTACATATAATACTCAAATGGTGTAAACAAAACTATACATTTATAGATTTGATTAAAAATTTTCCTATATGTAGTGTCATGTCTCGAACAATATTGCATCTAGAATATTGCATTGATAATATTGTAGCCCCATTAGTTTACGCAATGCAAAGTGCAGAGGCACAGAGAAAGTTTTCATTGTGCAAAGTTTTCTTTGCACCTCTGCACTCTGCACAATGACAAATATTCCACGTAAGGTAACATCATAACAAAGAAAATAATGTATTTCACCCAATGAGAAAAGATAACAACATTTTCAAGTTTTCATGCATGCTTTTGAACGTAGAGTAATTGGTTCTTCATTTTCTTTTGTAAACAAAGATTTGCTTTTATCGTTAATCGTTTGGTATGCACTTACTTGATATGTAATATTCTATTTAATCGAGTTGCTTAATATGAATTTCAGATAAGACATGGCAAATTACTCTATATCTTCAGTGTTTCAGGGAAATTGCTATAACAGTTGCAAAGTTGAATGTCTAAGGGTTTATCTTTCATTATCCAAAGTACGGAGGTGTGGCTTGTTGAAACGATTGTGGAAATACAATGTTTTGAAGTAACAATAAAACACAACAACATTTTCATATAACGACAAAATTTAGACTCTATACAAAGAGATATAAACTATGCTGCTATGCAACTATCACCCTTGTTTATATTAATGATTTTTATTTTCCTATATTTTATTTTATGTGAAAAATATACAATATTTTAATTATACAAAAAATTACACATATTCATAATTTTAATTTCCATTCAAAACATCAATTTTACATTTAAAATTTATAATTTTAAGAAACAATATATATATATAAATATATATAAAAGGTTGCTCGTCCATATAGTTAGGGCTAATGGAGAATGAAGTCAATGATCTCTTCGGTGGAAGTATGTCAATATTCACAATGTTATCTATTTATTTATGTATGAGGTTGGTGTACCTTGAATGCTTTAATATTA
>APFE030516848.1:345797-365599 GCA_000404065.3 Pinus taeda | reverse complement strand
GTGATCGGAGTTGCAACTGAGGGGTAGTGAATACAGAAGAAAAGAGGCAGAGATAGCACCGGGAGGATCAACGCAGTCGTTGGAGAGAGGGATGTAGAGGCAGCTAAGGGTTCACGTAGAGCCAGCCAGGACTCACGCAAAGCGAGCCAGGGCTCACGCAGAGCGAGCCAGGGCTCACGCAGAGGTAGCCAGGAGTTGCGCAGTGCCTCAGAGGGCCAACGTGGGTGTCGCAGAGGGCCAGAGGACTGACGCAATGCCTCCAGAGGCTGATGCAAGCCAAGCCAGGGTGACGTTGGGCTAATGTTGGGCCAGAGAGAGGCTGACACAGTTCCTAGAGGCTGACGCTGGGGTTTCGTGGGGCAGATTGGAGCGGTGGAGCTGCCAGAGTGTTTATCTGGGGTTTGAGCTGGTATATCTGCCTCCGAGTAGAGAGGTACTATTGCTGAGAGTTTTCTCTGTTGGGTATGCCGAATTTGGCACCCGGATTGTATTATGAAATTGCTTAATAAATCAAACCCTCAGATAGCTGCACCGACTTTCCTGCATTGGGTTTTTCGGGGGACTTTAGTCCAAAAACAACGGTGTCACTTGTGTGCTTATTTCTATTTCCTTCAGTTGATGATCTGTAATGTGTTGAGCATGTACTTGTATTTATTTTCAGTATTTACATGGTAAATAACTTGTTAATTAACATAACAAGTAGGTAGGAATAAATCAGTAAAGTGCATGAAGGGTTTATAACGTGTCAGACTTAGAAATTCCAACAATTCTTGACTTCTTGTTAGGTTTCTTTATATTTTCTTTCTTTTGGTTCATCAAGTAATTACCAAAGCAATATCACATAAAACAATGGACATCAGATGCAGACTCATAGCTAGGGAAAAATCCCTCTCTAGGGGAAAACCCAGTGTGTAATTTTTCCTTAAATAGTTTTCCGGAGATGTTCCAAGATTCTTGACCTTGACACAGTTTTCTCCACACCAAGTCAACCTTCCTCTTTTCTTGCAGATGATCTTACTTGACTTGGCAGTAGCAACAACAGTGGCAACACTTTCTTTGACCCAACAACTTCTATCTTGCTTTTGAGACTTCGATCTTTACTGGAATACTTCGGTCTTCTCTTAGAAACTTCGATCTAGGTCCAATACAACTTCTAGAGGCAGCGACATCCGACAACAATAACTTCGACCTATACTTTGGTTTGGAAGCAACAACATACAACAATTGGCTACGACATCAACAAGAGAATTTTGATCTTGCAAACCAGGGCACGAGAGAGAGATGAAAGCACCAAAATTTCAATTTTCCATTTTTACTTCTCCTAGACCAAACTCACACTTCCTTCTCCTTCTTCTATTTCGCACTTTTTCCAGCTTCAAGAGATATCAAACTTGCTTGTGAGAGAGTGCTTCAAATGGAATTCAAACTGCCTCATTTATAGTCCTTTGGTGAGGTCGAATAACCCTCCTTGAGGTGGACTTGGTGTGGAGACAACATAATTCATATTTGACTCAATACTTAACCTTTTTACACTATTCTATTAATAATTTACAATGACTCTATTAACTCAGAGTAAATCCTAGAAGTCCTTAATGGGGACTTTGACCTAAAACATGACGACCCAAGCATGAAACCCATGCTTTAACAAGTCATAATAATAATAATAATAATTGTTTTCTTTATTCTTTTGACAAGTACATTACAAGATGGCTCAATTTAACTAGGTTGACAAGTACATTATAAGATGGCTCAATTTAGTAGAGAGGTACTATTACTTTAACTAGGCACCATCCTTCACCCAACCTTCAACTGCTCTTCGTCCTTCCAGATAGCTCGTCTAGGGCTACTTTGGGTAGCCAAAACATTGCCTACCAACAATCCTATGACACCCAATACCGTCACTGCGAAATCTGCACCAATGAAGGTTTCACGATTACCCAATCTTGCCTCCAAATTGGCTCCCATGGGCTTCTCCTCAACTGATTCAATTCTGGTTACCAACTGACCCAATACACCTCCAAAACACATTGTTCTTATTCACCTTTTAGTTGCTGTGACCATGATGACTGGTTAGGGCACCAAACAATGTTGTATCAACCCCTAAACAATCAACAAAACAACCCTAAAATCTGCGTCTCCTTGTGTAGGTGTTCTCCATTTCGTTGAAGGTGTAGGGCACAAGATAGCCCTCAAATTTGCCTACGCTACCCTTGGCTGTGGTGGTATGGCCTGTGGCCTACCACACAACAATCATGTAGGTTTACGACAACCTTCACAAGGGTTTATCCCACACAAAATAACCCTTAAACAACTGCGTTTTAACCTCCAGCCCTACGGCCTTCTCTGCTCACCAGCCAACCCTTGAACGCATTAGAAACATCCCTTAAACATGTCCTAGAACAGTCCGTTGTACCTTAGCAACTCAGCCTCCACTTCAGGAATGCCCACATTGCCCTTAAGCCCTTCCACGCTGTCCCTTTGGTCTTCTTTAGCTGGCTGCAACTTCCTGAGATTTCAGAGTTCAACATGAAATGTATTGCATCTTGTTGGATGCTCCAAATGATTCCAATCCGTCCTCAATATATAACCTTTAAGGCCTCCAATGAATCATATGAAAAGACATGTCGTTTGGATTTTGCTTCAAGTCGGCCTACTTGAAAAATCCAATAATAATGATGTCAACTTCAAAAATTCATTTCTCCCAAATGACAACTTAGATTTAGAGGATTTTTGATGCGTTGGAATTGTCTTTCCGAGCACTGTCATCCTCATCCATCACATGCCAATGGCCATGAATCCATCATGGCTTTGCCCGAAAACACGATGGGTGCCAAAACTCCATACTTGGGTTCCAAGCTCACAAGCTGCCCTTATGGTGCTTTGCCCTCCAAACCCTGAACCCTAGGGCTTGGAGTACCTCCCAAGCTACACAAATCAACAAATTTGTGCACGTGTTTTTATCTTGATTGTTTTTTCACTGTCTATAAATTGTTAAGAAACTCTGTATCTTGGTGAAAGTAAATTTGGTTTCTATTTTAGTTGCCTTGTTTTCAGTAATTCATGTATGTAGTTGCACAACTTCAAGGAAATTTAAGAAGCAGCCCCAACTCTTGTAAATTTGGCATTTAGTGATTTAAAAACAACTCTTCATAGAATCATTACAATTTAATAAGTGAGGGTTATGCCTCTGGAGTGTTGGCATTATGGCATAGGTTTGGAGCTATGGCGCAGGTGTTGTCCTTGATGGCAACTCTCTTTGGTAACGGATCTCAGTTCAGGCACTCAGAAAGAAGAAAAAGACATATACGCATGTTCATCTAGACGAAGACGCGTATACACGCGGGTTATACATTACAAAAGCGCATATATGTTGGGGATCATACTTTTGGTCCATGGTAGTTAGTTCTTGGGATTTGAACCTATGTTTTGGACCATGGTGTCTCGTCAGATGTGTTGATCCCTAGTTTTCCTGAGATTTCAGAGTTCAACATGAGATGTATTGCACCTTGTTGGATGCTCCAAATGACTCCAATCTGTCCTCAATATATAGCCTTTAAGGCCTCCAATGAATCATATGAAAAGACATGTCGTTTGGATTTTGCTTCAAGTCGGCCTACTTGAAAAATCCAATAATAATGATGTCAACTTCAAAAATTCATTTCTCCCAAATGACAACTTAGATTCAGAGGATTTTTGATGCGTTGGAATTGTCTTTCCGAGCACTGTCATCCTCATCCATCACATGCCAATGGCCATGAATCCATCATGGCTTTGCCTGAAAACACGATGGGTGCCAAAACTCCATACTTGGGTTCCAAGCTCACAAGCTGCCCTTATGGTGCTTTGCCCTCCAAACCCTGAACCCTAGGGCTTGGAGTACCTCCCAAGCTACACAAATCAACAAATTTGTGCACGTGTTTTTATATTGATTGTTTTTTCACTGTCTATAAATTGTTAAGAAACTCTGTATCTTGGTGAAAGTAAATTTGGTTTCTATTTTAGTTGCCTTGTTTTCAGTAATTCATGTATGTAGTTGCACAACTTCAAGGAAATTTAAGAAGCAGCCCCAACTCTTGTAAATTTGGCATTTAGTGATTTAAAAACAACTCTTCATAGAATCATTACAATTTAATAAGTGAGGGTTATGCACTCTGTAGTGTTGGCATTATGGCATAGGTTTGGAGCTATGGCGCAGGTGTTGTCCTTAATGGCAACTCTCTTTGGTAACAGATCTCAGTTCAGGCACTCATAAAGAAGAAAAAGACATATACGCAGGTTCATCTAGACGAAGACGCGTATACACGCGGGTTATACATTACAAAAGCGCATATATGTTGGGGATCATACTTTTGGTCCATGGTAGTTAGTTCTTGGGATTTGAACCTATGTTTTGGACCATGGTGTCTCGTCAGATGTGTTGATCCCTAGTTTTGGGTTCATGGTATTGAAATGTTATGGTTTTGGATCATGGTATTGAGGAAGCCCTAAGACTATAAAAGAGGAGGGAGATCATGTGGCAAATGATCATCGGAATTATTATTGAAGATCTGAAAAGCGCTAGAGCTGGTATATTGGTAATGATGCAGATCTGGATTTGAATGAAGAAGGAACCTTAGCGCAAAAAGAAGGATAAGTTCTATTGATGGGTCATAATCTTTAAGCTTGAATGATAGTATCTTTGTATGATTTTGATCTGCTAGATGTGGCGCTTGCTTGATCTACAAGTTTGATAATCTGGGTTAATTAATGATTGAATATCTGAAAGTGAATTATCCTTTATAGATCTGTACGCAGGTTCAGTGAAGCGAAGGCGCGTATACACGCAAGTTCTGTGAAGTAAAGAAGCATATACGCAGGTTGTTCCATACGCAAAAGCATATGCACGCAGGTTTCAGGCTGTTAAAGTAGCGTATATATTTTGAGTTGTGATCTTGCAGCTTCTGTTTATTGCTGCAGTGTTCTGGGTTCAGATCTTGGTGTGTGGTTTCTGGTATTGTGTTTTGGGTACAACTGTCAGAGAAGTATCTACTTGATTCAGATCTAATTGGTGAAAAGGAGATTGGTTGATTCTTGATGATTGATTGATGTTCATGGATCCAGTCTGAAAATTTATGAACGTGGTCCCTGGAAGAAAGAGAAGGTTGTAGGCTTCTGAGGCCAGCACCTACGTACTAGTATCTTGGCTAGTGCAAGAGCTAAGGGGGTTGTAGCTCCTCTAGGAGAACTGGAGAACGAGAGAGGGTTGTAGCTCTCTGCAGGTTGAGCCTGTGTACTGGTAAAGGACTGCACCAATACATTGTAAAAGAAGTTTCTAATTTAAAAGAAGATAGAGACGAATTGTAGCAGGTGGTTTTCACCCACATTGGGTTTCCACCTTATATCTTGTGTTCTTGTGTGTGATTATCTTTCTGCTATGCTTTACTGTCTTTGGTTATTGGTTATTTGATTCTGCATCATAGATTAACATTCATCATCAGAAAGATTAAGTAAATTAAAAGTCTGTTTTGTATATGCGAGTTTCCTTCTACATAGTTGCGTATATACGCGGGTTTAACTAACTGAAGTAGCGTATATCATTTGTTTTGGAAAAGGAATATTTGACTTGATAATACTGATTCACCCCCCCTCTCAGTATTATTTCCAACATGGAGGAGGTTGTTCCCATGACTTGTTTTCCTCTGATAAACATTATCTAGAGTTGCATAGTGATCTTGTGGTCCTTGTGCCTTACTATTGCCCATCAATTATATGGTTGGCCATACTTCCTCGGCCCACAAGCATGGTTGTACTCGTTCTCTCATTTACCTATGTGATCATATTTCCCTTTGCTCCTTGCTCCCCCTTCTCCCTTGTTAGCTTTCTGCGTTACTCTGTGTTACCCCTTGGGTTCACACTTGATGTAAAAGTCCCAAAACGAAATCGTGAGACCCCAAGGGTGACTTGGAGAAAGCTACCCACTGTCACCTCGGTAGCATTCTTGATTTTCTTTCTACAGAATAGCCTTGGTCTAGCTCAAGAGTTAAATCCCTAAGGTAAACTAATCCCAAAATTCATTTTCATTTTTAATCTTGTTTGTGCCTTTAGGATAACTCTCCTTCTAATTCATTTTTGATCTTGTTTCTGCAAAACACAAACATTGTTGAAGCCTATATAAAAAATGTTACCGTCCACCAGAATACATGGGTTACCATCAACTGTATCTGTCGGTTATCTAGGAAACTTCTTTCACATGGTTCATCAACCATTCTTGGCATTTTCACTCCCCCATACATGAACAAAATTTTGCACCTGCACCAGACTACAAAGGAACAAAACACTTCTTCATGGGCTCTTGTCCATGAGTTCATCAATTCAGCTACCATGTTTGGTAGATTGGTTCCTTCGACCCATTCTACCTCTGGCTGTAGCTGCCATTTCACAAACTTCTGTTTCACAGCTTGCTTTGCTCTGGGTTTTGTGGAGCACCTCTGACTGTCACACCCTCAACTGTCATTCTGCTCCGACGCAAGTCCCTTTTTCATGACTTGCAATCTTTTTGGCTGCTTCAGATCAGCATTTCTACCAGTTGTGGATTGCCTCAAATTGGCTGTTCTGCTCACAGTCATGCTTCTTCAGATTTGGTTTATGTATGTTAAGATTGTCCTAGAGGGCTGATACTTGTAGCATAAATCTTGTTATATAATTTCTTGGATTCTTGAGTGGATTGGGATTGTTTAGAGGTGGAATATCGTTCGCTGTTTTCTGTTTTTTAATTGTAATTCGTATCTCAGACCCAATGTTGTAAATTCATAGGGACTAGATCAGGGAAACCTCTAGGAAAGAGATGGAATTGCTGAAGTTGCGTTAAGGCTTGAATTTTATAAATTTCTACATCCCCCAGTATGCTATTGCTTGTACGACCTGTTTCTGCTTCTCTCTGATTGCTCTCCCTCTCTGTGCATCATTAATTCCGTAAACTAATAATATGCTAATGTGCACCTATTGCTACTGATTTATAGAGTTAGTAAAGGTTCCTCCTTTTGTTAAATTACATTTGTAAGATTTTTTTAGTTCTTCAAAGTTTGCACTATATTAAAGAATTCTTCTACGGAATGGTTTGTGGTTTCTTTGATTCTTGTTTTGCTACTGTGACATTCTTCTTCGCATTTTGACACTTTTTACCATTTAAATTTGTTATATTACTATGTGCATGCGATGTGAACAAACACAAGAAGAAATTTCATCCATTTCCATTGATGATAGCCAACTTATCTCTCATTATTACAATTGTTGTGGCCATACCTAGGATGCTAGTTATAATATACCTTTTTCTGTGTTTCTTTTTTCAATTTTTTGGGTAAATACATAATGTTTGTAATGTGATTCACATGCTTGATATAGGTACATGGGTACTATTACTGGCTTTGGTGACTTGGATCCAGCACGCTGGCCAAATTCTCAATGGCGTTCTGTGAAGGTATTGCCTTGGAGAAGATGCACTTACATGGTAGAAAGTAGTGATAGAAATAGTGAAAAAATATTTTTCAATGTTGGAAAATTCAAATCAAATGATGCCACATGCCTGTTTAAAATATTTGTATTACTTGAACTGTACTATTTTTGCCAAGTCAAATATTGCACATAATTACGAGAATTGTAGGAATTGTAGATATTTGCTTCTTGTTTTTAGCAAAGCGTTGAGGAAAATGATGAGAATTCATAACATCAAATTCAAATAAGTGGATGTAAATATTTTATCATAAGCTTTATTACTTTTTCTCTTTTATCTCGTGTTTTTTTTTTTTAAACTCTTCTTCTCATACGAGTTTTCCATTTATAGATGAGCTTTATTTGAAGGCTATCCCTTGTACTTTATTATACATAAATATAATGCATTATACAATTGTACATACAACAAATACCTTGTTTCTAGTTTGCTTGTGTGATCTCATCTTGTTGTTTTTGACAATTCATTGTTTCTTAATGTATTTCAGCCTTGGGTATACAACAATTGGTATTAGAGCCTTTGATTAGGGCTTTTGTTGAGAAATCTAGGGCATCATGAATTAGGTGATTTCTCTTCTTTAGTAACCGCTTGTGAGTATTTTTACTTCATTAGATTAGGATCTTCTCTTTGCTTAAGTTATTAGTATTCTTCTTCATCAAAAAACTACCAATGCATGAACATAAATTGACAAGAGACACAGAATGTAGGCTATGAGATAGGGCCAAAACCTCTCACTCTTTGAGAGGAAAAGCCGCACAAATTCTTCTTATAGAGATTCAATTGACGAATACCAAGACCAAGACCCTTGACCTATCAACTTCTCCAAGACCAAGACACAAGTCCTCTTCATCCTTTTTCGTTCCTTCTCCTCTGCTTCAACAATAGTACAAAATCATAGTCACACTGAGACCTTCTTCATGCAATAACCCCGAGACCTAGTCACATACTTGTGACCTTCTTCCTGAGTAGCACCGATCTCTTCTTAGTTGTGAGACAAAGATTATGCTGAGGCCTCTGCTGTGATACAATGCCAAGGCAGTGAGGAGACATCACTGTAG
Organism: Pinus taeda; assembly: GCA_000404065.3. NCBI lineage: Eukaryota > Viridiplantae > Streptophyta > Pinopsida > Pinales > Pinaceae > Pinus > Pinus taeda. The sequence continues at coordinate 357,055 of APFE030516848.1, read as the reverse complement.
TATCACTGAAATTTCATCTACCTTTCTTTGCTCCAATCCGCATTGCAATTATACCGAGATTCTGTGCATGCTTATCTGAGCTTGTTCCTGAACTTGTCACTGTAACCTCTGAACTTGTTACTGCAATGGATTACCGAATTTTTGAGTATGATCCGAACTTATTTTCACTGCCATTGCCCTTCCGAAACCATAGAGAAACATCTGAAATTTTAACTGTAATAGACATCGGAAAATCTTAGAGATATTTTCGGATTTTTCTGTGTATAAGACGAAGAGCCTGCCCTTGTATATATAGTAGTTCATCCTATAAATAAGCCGACTTGTTCATCTGAATAGGTGTCTTTATTTGGAGAGCCGACATGAATTCTTTTCTTCCTCTTGAAGCCGACATGAAGAGGACGACTTTGTGCTTGTCTTTGGAGGGCTGCTTAGAGAGTTCTATAGACTCATATATATTTGTAACATGCCCAAGAAGGGCTCTTCATACATGACATTAATTCTTTTGCCAATTCATAAAGGCTTACAATGGGAGTCACTAAAAATAAAATCTCTTGCTCATGAAACCCATGAAGCAAGCATTACAATAATACTTTTATTTTATTCCTTTCATCATTTAAAATTCACAATTACATGTCATTATGAAGACCGAACTGAGCTACACTTTTCAACAGCTTCAAGGTTCAATAGTTCTAGTTGCTTTAGAGTTGCTGCCATTCAAAATTGTCCTACTTCTTACCCACCAAAATGGATAACTCCATAGGAGAAAACTTTTCTCCTACATTTGATAACTAGTCGGATAACCAGCCAGCCAATAGCCATTGAAAACCACTATTTGATGATGATATGCCATGTGCATTTGCCATTTGTATCAACCATGTGCCTCTCCCCATCTGGCATTACTACTTGGATGAAGGTGGGCTGCTATTCAAAAGGTACTTTGATCATTTTGCAATTGGGTGCTTGTTTGTTTTGGGCGTTTAGTATGGATATGGATAAAGAGGTGATCTGGAAGATTGATCGATCTTGATTGTAAATCTGTGCTCTTACTTTACTAGACACTTTGCATTACACATTACAAGCGCCATATACCACAAATTTTTTTTGGTGTAACTTTTCATTGATTTTTGGGATTTCGTGCGTTTGTGTTCACACTCCTTGAGTAGGGCTGAAAAAATATTTCCCTGGAGGTTGATGCAACTAAAAGAATGAGAGAGCATATCATGGCCAGAACAAAAGAAGAAGAAAACCAAAACACAAAAGATGGCCGGGACATAAGTTAGCACGTGGGCAAAAGCCTTGCATGAGCTCTAGCCTCCTCATTTGGCCATCAGCGGGTTCTTGAGAACATGATGCTCCATTACATCAAAAAGAACCCTTGCATGTCCCAACCCTGATGAGTCTTGAAATGATTCTTTTTAAGTGGTAATAAAAATGCTACATCATAAAGAGCAAGTTCTAACCCTTGAGCTATATGTGGTAATAGAAAGCATTATAAAGATAATTAAAAGGTACATAAGACGGGTGGAAAAAGTAGGTCGCGCAGGGAAACTCATGCCTCCATGATTGCTCCCTTCTTTGCATTCATAAACTCAGGATGTGGACACCCCATCAGCTGGTCCCTTTGACCATGGCACTTGGCCATGCAACTTTTTCTCCTCCATTATCATACATACATATACTAACACCTATTGATTGAGGGGTTGATCTTGGCACTGTCACTTCTCCTTGACGGTTGGCAACACCTAATAAGGTTGACCATTAGCCACCTCTATCAAGGTAAGGAACACCTTTATGGGACTTGGTCTAGTTAGATATCAAAAGGTGATCCTTGTTTGAAGTATTAACATGCCCTTAATATTCACGTTTGGTCAACTTAGATGCATATTTGATCTTAGTCTCTAATGGATGGTGGTTTTCCCTTGAGTTCATGTTGTTTTTGTCAGGTGGTCCACAACATCTCAGGGCTTGAGAGCATCCACTCTATAGTTACATAGGCCTTTTCATAGAGTTATATGGCTTAACAGATGTAGCGTTGAGAGGGTTGAGCTTCCTGACAACATAACTAGATGTTGGATGTCCTAGAGTACCTTCAAGTTCTAGGACGTTGGTCTACTTTGACCTGGCAAAGAGGATTCTTCATGATGATACCACTGGACCCAGTGTGCCCCCATGTTGGCCTTTACACAACATGATGGGGAGAACTTGATTCAAATCCCAAATGGGGATGGTCTCCCATGAAGAGACTAGGGAGGGCTTGTTGTACTTGGAGAAGCCATAACAATGGAGAGAGGAGGCCTCATTTTGACAGTTGGAGACCCATGGAGATCACATGATGGCATCCCATCTGCACTTGGGACCATAGAGGAGGATTAGAGGGCATTTTCTCAAATCTTTGATGATCCATGCACTTTGACACTTTTTCATTCCTCAGAACACCTTGTCATGGTATTTTGAGCCCGTAAATGGCACGATGTCAACATTATTTGAGGCTACGACTCACACATGTGGGCATTTTTGGTCCATTGTCATTTAGCTAGTGGGTTGGTTTGTAACCCAAGTTTATCTTATGTCACTCACTTAGGCTAATCACGTGAAATTTAGAAATACTAGTTACCACTTTCTTACCCACGCGAGATACCACTTACCATAAACGTCGCCGACTGCTAACTTGTGAAGTGTTAACCGATTCAACATGCGATCTGCGCTTTAATCTGAGCCGTCCATCCTCCATTTTCAACAATTCGACTTAATCTCCACTGTTCTTTCCCCTTCACTGTCTTTTTACAATCCTTTAGGAAGTTGAGAAAAAGCTTGCGTCCTCCACTATAGAAGATAGTTCTCAATCTTCCTTTGTCTGCTGTGAAAACCAATTGCGCTCACTTCCGGCTAATCTCTTTGTCCATTTAAAAGGGAAATCCCAATCTCTACATGCCTATACACAGGTTTTATTAGACAATTAAATACTAATCCCGTAAAGGAAATTCCATCAATGATTCATGCTATTCAACACAAAAATTCCACAATATTTCTCAGATTCATGGTCAAGGCTATTAAGACACATACAGAAACAAATTCCCACACATGATATATACAAATCCACACTGTTTTGATATCTTTATAAAATATTTACAAGGAAAACAGTCACATTCAACTGTTTCGGTGCTTTTCCATAAAATCCATCTACTGCTCTTCTTAACCCCTCACTCTTGCTCTTACTATCCTCTAGCTCTCTGACCCCTAGCTAGCCTCTAGCTAACCTCTCGAATTATTCAAAGGATCCCAGTTTATACAAAAATGAATTCATGAACCAATTTAGTTCAGATCCAACAATCTCTCACGCTCTCCCAAAGTATCTCTCCAGCTTCGCTCTTTTGTCAAACAAAAACCCAAATTAATCATTTAAATCCCTCAAATCCTCACTCTTCCTAGGATTACTCAACTGTCTCTAAGGTCTCTACATTCACGACATATTCTCCATAAATAAATTTACAATTAAAATCTCCTCAACTCAACTAAACTTCGAAAATAAATAAAATGATTAAGGGAACCTACTCCCTTTAGGAAATGTGAACTAAGGCTCACGGTTCTTATAAGTTTTGAAGAATGCTCCTGCATCATGTAGATCCTCTCCTGCATAATGCTTTAAACTCACAAACTTTGTGAAAGTTTGATCATTTTTCTGCATGAAAAATATCCAACATTTTCGAGAAAAGTCATCAACAAATATAACGTAATACTTGTGTTTGGCCGTGGATACTATCGAGAATGGTCCACACACATCTGAATTGACTCACTCTAGAATAGCCTCTTCTCAACTCTCTCTGTTGTGAAAGGAAGACTTGGTGTATTTTCCCAAAGTACAACCCTTGCATGCATCAACTTGCTCAAGTGTACCATTGGGAAGACTGATAGAGATCTGTCGCAATATCTTCAAAGCTCCATGATGCAAGTGACCCAATCGCTTGTGCCACAACTCACCAACATCCCATGTTTCATGACCGCTCCAAGCATATTGATATCATGTACCACTTTATCCGGGATATGGTACAACGGGGAGCAATAAAGCTCCAACACATTGGGACTGATGATGTTAATTTTAGGTATGTTCTATGCTTAGAGAAATTTATTTCAATTTTCATAGTTAGCTCAATATCTTTTCCAGATTAGCAATCACATTAGCATTAAAGTAAATTGCAGATAGAACATAAACATAAATTGCAGAAGACAAGCCAAGACAAGAGGACACAAGTTGTGGCGCTAGCCAGGGACAAACCCCAATGTGGGGAAACCCTTGATCAATTCTTCTTATATGTTCTTCAATAATTCTGCAGAGAGAGATAGATAGTACGTTTACAATAGAAATCAACATTTTGACTTATCTAGATAAGAGCATAAATCATATCTAAGAAGATGATACATGAGATCACATGCTACTTCAACTGATTCTCCAAGGTGATTCCTTCACCTATCGTTGTGCTGCATTTCGTCATCATGCTGCACCTCACCACGCTGCACCATGCTACACCCATCATCACTATGTTGCATCTCATCATGCTTCATTAATCATGACTGTACCCATAATTGTATTGCATTATGTGCCATTGCTGCACCATATTGCCATATTGACCTATGTGTTGGCTGCATCTTGCTTGCTTGTTGTCCCTAGCTTGCTTGTTGTCCTTAGCATGCTTGCTGTTGCATGCTAGCTGTAACATCGCATGCTTGGTGTATTTGCTGCTAAGTACCATACAACTATCCCAATGTTAGTTAGTTGCCCCTTGCATGCTGCTCTCCTTCGGAGACAGATGCTTTCCTTCGGAGACAAATGCTCTCCTTCAGAGATAGATGCTCTAGCTGTTCCGACAGTTTCGGCAATTTCAACTTTTCCCGACAGTTCCGGCAATTTTGGCTATTCCCGGTAGTTCTAGCAGTTCCCGGCAGTTTTGGCTTTTCTCGACAGTTTCAGTTTTTCCCGGCAGTTTCGGCTTCTGTCCTTTGCGTCAGCTTTTCCAGTTGTTCCAACAGTTTTGGCTGTTCCCGGTAGTTTTGGTTATTCCTAGTAGTTTCGATAGTTCAGGCAATTCCAGCTATTCCCGACAGTTCCCACAGTTCCCGATAGTTATGGCAATTCCGGCTATTCCGCGCAGTTCCGACAATTCCGGCTATTCCCGGCGCTTCCGAGAATTTCGGCTAATCTTGGCAGCTCTGGCAGTTCTCGACAATTTCGACGGTCCCAGTAGTTTCGGCTTTTCCCGACAGTTTTGGCATTTCCAGCTGTTCTGGCAGTTCTGGCTTCTGCCTTCTGGATTAGGGCAGCGTTATCCCTTAGGATCCCTCCTCCTACTAAACCGAAAGACAAGTAGAGAGGAAGAGATTCCAAGTGTGTTGAAATGACTTGAAGGCCACCTCTATTTATACTAAAACGTTGAGCACTAGTGGGGTTTGTTTGGTTGTTGGCCGACCTTGACGAATTTACCCATAACACAAATATATTTATATCTCCATGAATACTTATTGGAATCGGATGATCTTTAGATCAATCCTACACCTCTCGATGAGAGGGATCTAAGAAAAATATCAGCATCCATTACTAAGATGACCCACATGGAGTTTGGCCATAGTTGCTAATTTTAACAGATGATCAGGTCACTGATATTCTTACGAAGTCCTTGGGGAAGGTCAAATTCTTAACCCCCTGTGAATGACTTAGAGTCGTGGAGAGACCCTCTTATGAGGGTCCCATATGAGATATGGATGTTGAGCTCTGGGAGCTCCTGGGGTATTGGGGTACTTCTTGGAGCGATGAGCGACCATAGGGTGAGTGGTTCACCTTCCCCGAATGGTGCACGATGTACTGGGTGACTAGTTCACCTTCCCCTGTGATACCCCATGGTGACATATGCATAGGTTGAGTGGTTCACCTTCTCCTATGGCATATGAGCAGGATGAGTGGTTCAACTTCCCCTGCCGACACATCCTACCCATGCAGTCAAGGACTCATGGGATGTACCTCTCGTTTGGCCAATGAGCAGGGAAATGTGGATAGGCACCATAGTACTACTGATGGACGCATCGTGTACTACCATACTCCCTATGCTAGGATGTTGATATTGATCTGGGAATAATACTGACTTCAGGTCAGTTAAGAGTGGTATGACACACTCTCTATTATTGGACACTGACTTTGGATCAATGGAGAATATTATGATACGTTCTTGATCATTTCTTCTTTCTTCATGGTTCAATAGAGAAGAGCAGAGACAACAATGGTACAAATTTATAAGAAGAATTTCGGCGTAAATCACATAAGGAAAGGCCTTTGCCGACGCGTTTTGAACCAACTAGTGTGGTTCATCGTCAGGACAAGTTGAAGAGACAGATCTAGACTAGCGCGTTAAATAGTACGAGCAGAGATTCCAACAGTTAAAACCGATGAACGTCTAATTTTGACCCAAGGACCCTGATAAACTATTAATATTCTTATTGTTATAATTATTCCCAATATTTATTATTTTATTGGTGGAAATAACTTAATAAGTTAGGTGAAAAAATAAAATATATATTTATTTATTTAAATTCTTAAAAATAGGAGTTGTCTATAATGCGACTTTTGGAGATTCCGGTGACGGAATCCGGCGGAAGAAATGAGGTTAAATCTTGATTTTTAGCAGTTAAAATGGTTTTTTAACTGCATATTTGGATTCAGCGCCCTGAAAAACCCCTGGGAGCCATTGATTGTGCAGAAACTAGCTATCAAACTTGGGATTCCAATGAATTGCTGCCGGATTTTGACCGGAAAAATCAGCCGGAAAGGCTTTCAAAAAGTCGCGTTATAGACTACTGCCTTAAGAAATCTGGAAATACAGTTTTTTATTTTTTTTTTCCCGAAATGAGATAATCTTTATTCATAGGTTTTCAGCCATCTAAGAAAAGGATTATCCAGAGTTTTTCACCAATCAGCCATCTAAGAAAAGGATTATCCAGAGTTTTTCACCAATCTGATACAGGAGAGTTTTATTTATAAAGGAGAGTAAATGTATGTTTTATACACAGTTAGTTTTTCACCACTCTGAAACAAATAAAGATAACACGTGCTTTACACTTATGGACCACTGTCAGCGTGCCTGACTTCTCTACCAATACTCTGCAATCCCAAACAACCATTTCCAGTGGTATAATTACAGTAAGACACATGAGTCAGACACAATAAAGAAATCGGACGGTACTGTCTCTGTTCCACCCCACTTAGACATTAAATATTGCAGAAACCAATTCAGATCACATGCACAGCATTATTAAGTTTTTCGTACAGAAACCGAGAGAATATTGCAGCCTCCTCGGCTTCTCACTCAAGGACAAGGTGGTCCTAGATACATAATCTTCGACAATTCCATGCAAACGACATTTGACGGTAGTGGCCGTTTATACCAAACTTTTGGGGCATCCGTCCTGGAATTGATTGGCTGAGCATATACAGCTTTCTTTCGGTTAATGTTCATTGGCAGACTAATTATTTTCGAAGCTTCGCTTATGTAAAAACCGTAGCAGTGAGATTTCATACTAAGGTAAAAGCTTGATAACTGTAATCCGAATTTTTTTAAAAACTTGACAACTGTAAAAGCTTGACAACTGTAATCCGGATTCTTTCAAAATCATATTGAAATTTCTATTTTTTTGAGCAAAATTAATAGTGTGGGTCACTACATTGTGTGAACCCTAACCTCCTGCTTGGTCTGCTTGGTTTGGTTCAGTTGTCTGGATCCTAACCTCCTGCTTGGTTCAGTTGTCTGGACTCTTGCAGGCCTTAATTGTTTGTTACAAGTAAAAGATATGACCAGATGATTTAAAAGTTAAAAATGTACTCTCCAATTTGAACAAGTGTCATATATTTCCTTACCTTGCTCTAAATTCCTGTGGATGGAGAGAGAGGTAGGACCTGTACAAAGCTCTTGCAGATCCAACACACCCTACGTACTCATCACGGAAGACTGGAATCGCTGCAGGGAAAATAGTCGCTGGGCAAAGCACTATCTGGAGAATCATTGTGGCATGGAGATGGTCCCGAAGGAGGCACAGGTCCTCTAGGCAGCATCACATACTTGAACTTAAATGCGCCTTGGTGATATTCGAACTCATGAACGTTTGCTTCAACCTCGTGCACTGATTTTATTCCTCTACGGTAACCACTTTGCCACTCTGAGACAGCTCGGGTGTCCATCATGGCAGAACCAGCCGGCCACGTCCTTTCAGCTCCCATGGATGGAAATAGACGAGCTGAAACCAGAGAAACGCATAAAGAAACTGTGAAAACTGACAAAACCGCCCTGTAAAAGTTCTGCGAAGCATTGAAAGAGCCTGCCATATCTAGATACTAATACGGAAAGCTCATAACCAATTTCCCCCGGAAAATCCACCACTGAGTCCAAACTTGATGCCAAAACTGTGAAGAGAGACACAGAGGCAGAAACTTCACGGCTTCCACAGACCTTCAATAATATAACTCATCATGGAATGGATCAGTGCAGAGATAAAATTATTGGAATATCCAATTATAAAGCATTTGAGACAGGCGCCTGTAAGGTATGATTTCTATAAATGAAAGGCACGAAATTCAGATTCCAACTACCCCTGGTCATACATCCACCGCGCGCGTGATTCGTGACACCATTTTCTGCACGCCATCTAGCCTCCACTTTCGGCTTTTTCTCTGCCTCCCTCCCACAGCCAACTGCACCAAAAGTCAAAACACATCCTCTCCCAACAATTACTCTCTATATATTTATATTTACATTCCATTCCAAACAAATTATTCCTGCACATCATCCTTGACTCAAAGCGCTGAGAATACAGATCAATTTTGACCTTGCAGGCCTCCCAGTAAGTGGAACTTCTTATGTGGGTCTGCTTTCCGTTCAATTTAAAACTTTCTGATATCAATTTCAATATTGGTGTACAGAATTGGGTCACGTGAACAAAATACAATCCATGTAAATCGTTAAAAACTATTTAATTTATGCCTTTAAGGTTTTTTTTTCCTTTACATTTAAGCATTCATCCCGTAAAAATTTGACTTAAAGATCAAAATACTCAGTGCAGAGAGTTGGTAGTGTAAAGTCAAGTCTAAGTCTTTCAGAGATATAGACAGCCCATAGGATTGAAACATCATCGTGTCCACCTAAATACTGCTGGAACTATTGACTTTTGCTGGGGTTTGGTGTCGCCAATTAATGAGTAGCTTCTAGTTATCCTATTCCAGGGTCATGCTCAATAATCTTTGCCCATCAAGATATTATATTCACAATTTTCTTCCATTTCCCTTGAAAATTATTAAGCATAACTTCGTCTTCCTAATTTTAAGCCGCCATTTCAGACATAGTCGCAGATATACGCCAGAAACTTAATTTTATTAGTTTAAACAATTATAAACGGTTTATTATTGGGATTTTGTCATCGCAACAATTAAAAACAAACAATTATAAACGGTTTATTATTGGGATTTTGTCATCGCAACAATTAAAAACGTTTCATTATTGGGATTTTGTCATCAAATTGGTGTGTGGGAGTTAAAACATAAAAAAAAAAAAAAAGGATTTCGTTATCAAATTTGTTTGTAGGAAAATCACATTTAAAATATTTGTTAAATTGGATGGTTTTTGCAATTTTAATGATCATTTTTTTATAAAATAGTGATGAATTAGAATTTTTTTGGCTGTATTGAATAGGCAAATCATATTATGAAAAACAATTAACAATTTACTAATTAGTACAGAACTGGGGTTATCGGGCCTCATCAGGGATCTGCTATATGGCTTAGCGTACCGAAGATTGAATCATTTTTCATTTCCGGATTGAGATGGAGGTTATACACTGGATGCCGTGTTCTCATTGGCATTGACCCCATATTATGTGGTCATGGTGAGATATACATCCACGACCACGAGGACCTTTCAACACATCTTCATCTTCGGGGCATATTCACATGGAACAAACTCATTGAAGATTGGCAAGACTCTTCACCAATTTGGAAGTACGGAATAGCTCTCTTCTTGCCAGATATGTTGGATGGCATCTGGAAATCCATCACGGACACTCTATACAGATGTGGCTTTCATCGATATGGAAATGAGGACCAACTCACATGGACTGTATGCAATGTACAGAAGCCTGTTTCTGTACGTGACATATATCTAGATATGATCTTCCCCAGAATTTCAAATGCTTAGATACTTTTTCCGATGGTATTCTGGAAGGCAGGATGTCCTCTCAAATACATTCACTTTGAGTGGCTGGTATTCCACAACAAGAACCTCACATGGGACAACCTAAGGAAATGATGTTGGCATGGTCCTAGCAGATGCGCATTATGTGAAGCAGATGAAGAAACAAATATGCACATGTTTTTCCAATGCCCATCTATCCAACACGTCTGGTATGTATTGGCAAATATTTTTGTTTTCCCACTTACTGTTTTTTACTCTTCCCATGCAGCGTTCATCTGGTGGAGTGGGCAAAGAGGGACTCGGCCCTTTCTTATCCTTATTCTTCTCTGATCTACTTGGAAGTGGCGGAACTCCAGAATCTTCAATGACTCAGCTGCTCCTGTTTCGTCCATCCTGTTGTCCTCCTGGACTATGATTTATGGCTCCACTGATTTTTGATCTTATCGGACTATCTATGATCATCATCCTCCTTTTTTCTGCTTATATAGACTTGTGCATAACATATATGGTGCATATTTTGCATATAGTTACCTATGTTTTTATTTGCCTATATGCACTAGCTATCTGTTTTTTCTATACAATTCATCTCACATATGATCTTGTGAATATGAACAAGGTATGGTCTACATCTATATGTATATTTGTCTTTTATATTGACTCAATATAATACATTATGCTTTTTTTCTCTAAAAAAAGCAATTTACTCATCAAATAATCCCTGATAATGATTCATCTCAAACTTAATTTTAATAGTTAAAACAATTAAAAACTATTTATTATTAAAACAATTAAAAACTATTTATTATTAAGACCGCGTCATCAGAATTATAGTTAAAACAATTAAAAACTGTTTATTATTGGGATCATATCATCAAAATCATGCTGATGGAGTAAGATATTTTATTTTTGTACTGATCGCTCCCACCTTCAAACACTCATTATCAAATTTAAATTTAAAATAAAAACTAACAACCATGCGAATCACTGATAAACATTTATTATGGCTTAGATTTGATTAGAATAATAATATTTTTATAA
>APFE030516848.1:306318-345578 GCA_000404065.3 Pinus taeda | reverse complement strand
GGAATTTAATTAATTTGCACCCGTGCTATTACTACACATCGTCTTCTTTCCGAATTTAATTAAGTCGCATCACTGCTATAATTACACATCAGATTATCCAAAGAATGGTCCCTTTACCTACATGTTCATGAGATATTTTCTATTTTTCAGAAAGACTTTGTTATAGTGGCGGTTGGTTGATTTTGAACCTCAACCTACTCCAGATAATCCGGATTTGTCGTCAATACTATTAAATAAAATAAAAAAAAAAAGCAAAATCACTCTTATCTAATGTGGCATAAATATTAGTTGAATCTATTTATATCTATATATATGATAATATAAAGTTTTGAAATAAAGATTTTGATTTTTTAATTTAAATTTAATAATATAATTTTTATTGTTATAATATTTTTGGATTGAAATCAGGTAACATTTTATGTGATGTGCAACATATAATAAAATATTGTACGAGGCAATATAATGATTCTGCAAGGGGACTGGCCCCGCCTTTTAAAAAAAAAAGTTTATGAGATGTTTCCAAATATACCACAATCTCAATTCAAAAATACAATAAAAAAAGCTATTTTGAAATATTTAATTTTCTAATTGAATATTTTTTTCATCATTAACCAATAAAAGATGATAACTAGTAAAAGGTTTACCGGATGTTTTCAAATATAATACAAAATCTCAATTCAAAAATACCATAAACAATATTAAAAAAACTATAAAAAAAATTGCTATTGGTGTAGACTATTCTAGAGCAATTTTATACATCACAACATCAACTCTTAAATATTTAAAAAGTATATATTCCATAACTAAAATTTACAGCGCACATATATATATATATATATAACATCACAAAATTTCTCTATATATTAATATATAAATAAACATTCACATAATTTCTCTATATATATTAATATTGACAAAACAACCAACTTAGATGAGGCATCTTTTCATATGTATACATCTATAGTTTAATTAATATACAAAATGACTTTTTCCTGTATTTTTTCTTGGGTAATTTTGTCCAAAATTCTAATAGAGATTTTTTCCAATCACAAGTTTAAGTTGTTTAATCTGCAAAAATCCAATAGTTTGAAGGCTTTTAAAGTATTAAATATATTTATACATTCAAAAATACATTTTAAACAATAATAAATCAAAATATTATTAAAAATACATAGACTATTTCCAAAAAACCTATCTATTTGTTTATCTAAAATTAACCTACAAACTCAAAAACAACAACCTAATTACTGTAAGACTATTGACACTAAAACACAACATTGCTCTAAGATTATTTCATTCAATGCATGTATACTATTTTCGTATAAATAGTATACCATGATTTTAACCAAAAAGTTTAAATTTGCAAAATCCAAAAATCATCCAGATTCATAAATGATATGATAACAGACAACACATTGGAGCCCAGCTGAATACATTGGCTGATCTGTAAGTTTAGACTGAAGTTCTTCACGCGGGTTCTTGAATCATTATTTCAATGACACAACTCAGTGATCTCCATAACTGTTGAAACAGGGTTCCAGGCCAGCCATTCAACCTCAATGCCACTCTAGGAAAAATAGAAAAATCTGAAGTGATGCCCAACAAAATGATGCGTTGAATTAGTTGCTAGAAATCATGTGATAATGACAACTACAATAATTACATGTTGAAAAGTGAAGTGCCCGAGGGGCCTTCAAGCTTTACACATTCATAATTCTTAAATTTAGCAACCAATGACACAGATTTGGCCCAACTAATTTGTCGACAATTGCTGGTTGATGGAAATAAGGCGGACATTGACCACCGAAGATTCCCACAAGTGTGTTGCTGTTTTTTCATTAACATCACCTCTTTTATTATTAATAATAAATAACATGCATAATAATGCGATTTTAAAATGGAAAGCGAACATGGAATTCCTTTTCATTTGTTCTGGAACATGTTATTATTGCAAACTACCTTGCCGGATCGTACGCTCCATGGCTTAGTCGGTGCCAGGTGGAATGACCTGGAATTTAAAATTCAATGAAGAAAACCATGACACAAGCAATTATGCCTATAAATTTATTTACGCCAGGGGATTGGAAGAGTCCGTAGTTTATTTTGCTAATCAGAGAACAAGAGATTGATAAATTACTTTTTTACAGTTTTCCAACTGGGGCGTGGTCCAAATCCAAGCGGCCATGGAGCGTTAGAAATGCGGGCCTGAGCATGGTTTTTCTAAGCTATCATTCAACAGTCACTTAAAAAAATAACAGAATATCAATGAATTGATATTTTAATGTTTAATAAACTAAAAATAGTCTATGGGATTAGTTTTTCTTAGTTTTTTGTAATTTATTTTTTTTAATTTAAATTGACAATGAGTTAGTTCAATTTTCCAATAATTTTTTCTCTAAAAATATAATACTAAAAAACTAATGCTAACATATTTCCATCTCATAAAGTGCTCAAAATTTTTTAAACATATCTCATCCAAAAATTTCAACGGAAACATAATTCAAGATTCAAATCCCAATAATTCAAGATTCAAATCCCAATAGATATTAAAAATCAGATATAAAAAACCAGAGATGAAGTTATGAGCCACCTTAATATTTTGACAGTGGTTTTCCTTTCTCAAGTTAGAGTCACATAAGTTTTGAACAAGAAAACTGATAGAATTAAACCTTATACAAATTCATCAATCTACACTATTTAATTAAAAAGTTAAAATAAACGAAGAGAAAAACAGGTTATCCATCCCAATCATAAATAAAATACATACGCATCATAATTATACATTAAAGTTTGATCACTAAGTATTTACAAATGTACATAACCTATGAGATTTCGCATATATAGATGGTTAAGTATACGAACATATTACATTTCAAATTTTAAAGAGAAATGATCAGTTTAATATGTATTTCTAATCGGAAAATATCTTTCTAATCCAGGATTCTCTATGAATTTCATAAACTTGGCAAGAAAATTGTTTTGGTTTACACATTCATTTTATTTTTATATTTTTATATTAATTAAATTATAGTGATGATGGTTAGATGAGTCATTATTCAATTATTAGTAATTTTAGTTACGTTCATTATGATTGGCAGTAGGGGCTTGGGAGTCTCAGGAAACTATGCCGACAAATATTATATTAAAATTTATGAAGTTGAGAGTGACTAAAAATATTGGGTAGTGGGGTAAGGAAAAATATTGGGTAAAATGACTTACCATTCTCCTTCCCAAAAAAATAGGAACTATTTGTTATTTTGTTATTTAAAATTATGGAACAATAAATATCTAACTAAAAATTGAGGAAGTTTAAATTATTACTCCTCATCAACAAAATCATATATCTTTTTAGATATCATTTTGGGATTCAACTGCGTTAAGTAAGTCATTCAAACGTATGACCATTTCCATGAGAGGTAGTCGTAACTGACAATTTCTCATGATTTGAATAGTTCACTTAGCACTCATTGCATCGGGTGATGCTCACAGGGGTGAAGAAGTGGGATTGAAACTAGTGAAATGTGGAGAACGAATTTGGGGAGCTTATCAACACTCATTTTAATTTTTATTTAAATTAATGGGACTTAGGTAAAATTTTAAGGATGGAAATCAACTTTGAAGTGTAGAAATTTTGGCAAATCTTATTAGTCCTAAAATGTTTGGCTCTATTTTTTGTAAAAATGTTCAAATTTATGAGGATTTTATATAGTTTCTATAAATTTTGGCAGTTTTGAAGACAGAATAAATTTATCCTATGAAATGCGGGAAAATCATTTTTAGGAAAAAATAGAAATTTGTGAATCATTTTTTGAGAAAAAGCATGGAAAATTAGTCTATGTACCAAATCCAACACGTAAAAAATTCTTGATAAGATTGTTCTAGGTTCCCTCGTAGGTAGGGAACTCGTCTTTAGTGCATCTTTAGTACTGACGAAGTGTTTTGGTTCATCTGACCATTATCTGGGATCTTTGTGTGGTATATCTCTCTATTGTGTGGTAGATTCAAATTTCTTGTCCAATACATGCAAAGTATGCATAACATCTTCTCATTGACTAGCCTTCTCCTTAACAAGCTAGGAAATCTGGTTCATCTGACCAGTATCTGGGATCTTTGTGTGGTATATCTCTCTATTGTGTGGTAGATTCAAATTTCTTGTCCAATACATGCAAAGTATGCATAACATCTTCTCATTGGCTAGCCTTCTCCTTAACAAGCTAGGAAATCAACACCTTGTTCATTAAGTATAGTTTTATGAGTCGAGAAATATTAGTGTCTTGAATCCTCGAGAAACCTAGATCCGAAATGTATTGCTTGAATTTTATTGTTAGTTCATCTCTAGTGATGTGTTTCTTATTCTCCTTGAAAAAAACCTCCATCCTAGCATCTCTTGTTTATCCGCCTTAGAGAAGTGACAATGGAAGTCAGAAGTAGCTTTCATCATGTCTAATTGGGTGCAAGTAAGGCACCACGAGGTTTGAGTTGGATTCGCTACCTTAACGGTGCCCCTACTAGCACCTTTTTCGTTATTGGAGGGGACATTGTCCTTAGCATCAAAGTTTATGGTTACAGGGTAATTACACAAGTGAAACAAAGTGAACTTGAGAAGCCCATCAAGTAGAAAACATAAGGATACAAGGATCTAAGATGGAAAAACACCCAGACCCAAGTCATGGGAGTAGATTTTTAGGAGTGTGGAAGACCTGTTGATGCAAGAGCATCAAAGTATAGTTGCGGATAAGCTAAAGAAAAACCAAGATGATGATGCTCGAGGAATAAAAGTTACAACCATGAAGACTTATGATGGAAAAATAATTGATGAACCATGTAAGGACTGGTGAATACAACAGTTGGTGACCCATGTATTCTCGTAGATGGTGACATTTTTATATGGACTCCAACTTATGTTTGTGTTTGCAAATACATGATGGAAACCTAAGAACACCAAAGAGAGTAAATTAAAGATAAGAAAAGTTAAAGGCACCAAGATGAAGAAGGATAAATTCAATAGATGTTACATGAAGGATCAATTCCTATGTTTTTAATGATTAATAAATAAATAATATGATGAGATGTAGACTAATTCTAAAACTCTATAAGAGATGAGGAGGAATGAGTGAAAATAGGGATGAATATTTCTTGAGAGATTCATATAAGGATTTAGGAGATAATGGATAGATCATAGGAGATATTTATGGAGATATGTGGAGATAATTAAGGAGATTGTTATGGCCACCTATGGTTATATAAGGGACCATTTGTATAATAGTTGCAGCACTAAGGATTGATGAGTTAATAGAATTTTCACTTGGTGGGAATTATGTGAAATGGAGTTGGTCTTGGTGTCCTTTTCTTTTCTTGAGTATGCAATTAAAGTTTTGGTAGCTAATTTTTTTTTTGTGCCTCTAATTTTCATCAACTACTAGGGACCAAATATGTTCCAACCCAACAAAAAAATGAATATGAAACCCCATGCACAAACTCAAGTGAGACCACCCACATGGTAATAATATTTACTACCCTATAGCTACTCTTTATCCAACACACTAAATGTGAGCTTTACGTAGAGAAAGATAAGCCATAGAAATACACCAACAATGGGGTAGCTATACACCAAAATCTAAAGGAAATTCTAGGAATCTCAAGGTTCTTGACAAGCACAACCTAGCCAATAGCTAAGCTTATCCCTCCTAAAACCAAATACAATATCATAATTAAATCAACAGAAGGAAGAAACTAGAGCAAAAGACTAACCAAAAGAGTTACCTTTTGATGTCACTTCTTGATTCTAGACTTAAATTCAATCAACCATGATTTTGTTGGCATGCTTG
Source organism: Pinus taeda (assembly GCA_000404065.3). Taxonomy (NCBI): domain Eukaryota; kingdom Viridiplantae; phylum Streptophyta; class Pinopsida; order Pinales; family Pinaceae; genus Pinus; species Pinus taeda. The sequence goes on along the minus strand of APFE030516848.1, from coordinate 339,750 downwards.
TCATAATCGAGTTGTTTATCTATAGAACAATAACACCAATTATAATCCTAGAGAGCCCAAATTTAATCATGATGCCATTTCTTTCCATCATAAGCCTCCATCACTCATGTAACTGCCTTCTAAACAACATTATTAAGCCATAAATGTAATAGTACCTACTCTACATCTAGCACAACCAAGCACTCATCATAATGCACAACCACTTACGATCACCTTCAGTCACATGGGAATCATCGTGATTTCTCTATAAGCTATCCTATCTAGGGAAGCTCCAAGAACACTATTAGTTGTGAGATACTTAACAAATAATTTGAATTGACATAGTCCTTAGTTGCCCTAATACTTGTTGACTAATGTTTTGTAACTACAGGAATCAACAACTAAATTGGGCTCATAATCACATGACACAAGGTCAATTATGACTACTACCACTATAATCACTAGGTGCCCACGACTACCGCTACTGCAAACACAAGTAAATCAATGTTTGAATTGGTTATATTTACACAATGAGCACCTTAATAGTACACCCTATCACTAATTAGTCGACACCCTGAGGGCTACTACTCATTGACTATACACCATCAACAATGAAATGATAAGCATTATTAGGACTTAATATCGAATCTAGTCTCATATTAACATACTCCATCAACTTATATCCATTGTTATTGCTACTTAATCATTTCTTCTCAGTCACTTAAAGATGGTTAAAACCTTGATTTTATTAAACATTAAAATTTTTTTAACAACATATTATAAAAAAAACATTATTTTCTTTTTTAATTCAACATCTTTCATTATCAAAAATCCAATTCATATAGATTTTCATCTATCTTATTACACAAATAAACTTATATTTAGACATTTACAAAATTAACTGGAATTTTAAATACACTAAGTGTTAACAAAAGCATAAAGGCACAGAGAGCACCATAGCATATTAAAACTTGACTTTATTTCCCTGTGTTAATTTTATTTTACAATTTTTTTTTTTTAAATTGACACATAAAAAATTATAAGGTTGATTAATTACTGATATTTATTAAATTGGTTATATTACTTAAAATAATGGGTTATTAATTTCTAAGTATATTAGATAAAGATTTATATTATGAAATGATTATTATTTTGTCAATAGGAAATTAGATCAATAATATAGAAGAGTTGTTTTTATTATATAATTGATTTATAATTAATTACACTATTATATGAATTTAAATTTTTGATAAACAAATTCTTATGAACGTGAGTTTTATTATTTTTTTTAGATAGCATTCTCATAGAAAAATAAGAAAAAAAATTAAGGGATAAATATTTAATTAGTTGGAGAATCCACCTAAATGGTATCAAGAGCCTATGTATCCTTTTTAGAATTGGAAAATTGCAAGTTAACTATCTTATTTCCCAACATGAAGACTTTGAAGTTTAATTTCTTTAGTTGTAGTTGCACATCATCAATGATAAGCAAGATCTCTTGTTGAGCCTCTAAACATTTCACAAGGGCCTTTCCCATGATAGTTTTAATTTGCTAGTATAAGTCTATAGTTTGGATGTATTTAGTTTTCCTTTTTCCTCAGTGATAGTGTTAGAATGAAATACTCATTCCACTTGTGCTTCCTATGCAACATTGTTTATTTACCTACAAATCAAAGGTGTAGTGTTTTCTCAAAAGGCAACAAGGAACCATTCTATGTTCTATTGAGTTTGTAGATGAGGAGAATGTCAGTTGGCACATCAACCTCTACGACCCAAGGGAATGTTCACTCTCAACATGTTTAACCAGGGAAGGGAGCTTGACTTTTAAGATGTGAATGGATCCAACTTGGGACTTGAACACCGACTTCCAAAATATGGTAGTTTTAGAAAACAACCATGAAGGAAGAGAGAGGATGATCCAAATGAGAAAATAGAGGGGGTGGGGAGACAAAAAAATGACAGATGCTAGATTACCAACCATAGAGAGGAGTTGGTAGGAAATGAATTTCACCCTTCTATATATCAATATGGCCTTGTATAAGAACCAAAAGAGAACCAAAGTCATGATGCAAAATAACCTAGGAACCATAACCTTAGCATAAAGTAGGAGGAAAGTCCTTGCCTTGGCACTCAACAAAAATAGAACCAAGAAAAGCAATGAAAATGAAATGAGGAAAGAGTGAAAATGGCAAGCATATATGAGCTCACTTACCATTAATCCCTCATAAGTAAAACTTTCCAAAATGATGTTTGTAGCCACCACCATGATTGGAGAGCTTCCCTAATTGTTCCAAATGCAATTATGATTCATTTTCAGAGAAACGTCATAACCGTAACCACAAACTAGCTCAGAGGTGAGTAATACCAAGTTACCTTTTCTATGAACATCATCTTGAACCACTTACCAAAAATATAGATCATTCACCACTTTAAATGCTAGCAAACTAAGATAATAATCCTAGAAAATATATAGATTATAAATTAAACACCTTTACTAGAGAATTGTAACAAATAAAAATTTTCTTTATTATTTAAACTATTAACTTTTAATGGAATTTTTATTTTTATTATTAAAATAATATATAAATCTCATTAAAAATCAATTAATATTTATTATATAAATGAATTTAATAAAATCATTAAAAAAATAGACTCACTGATTGGAATATAATAATTTATTATAATCTGATACAAGAAATCGCAATAAATTACCTTACTGAAGTATAAATGGATTATTATTTAATGCATGAGATCGGAAGGAAATTCATCATGGATTCCTGAAGCTAAAATTGAACATTATTCTATATAAAATGGAAAACATTATAACGGCTATTAGAATATAGCAACTATAATTGTTTGGGTGTTATCATCCAATATAATTAAAACCATATTTATTGACTGATGAAAGTAATTATATGTAATGATTCCTGCTACCAAACATAAAATATGACCCACGTGGAGATAAGTAGACAGTATTATTCTAGTTCTAGAAAGGATGTAATGAAAGGTTTATTGAATTTTGTAGTCGACAAAACCTTACAACTCCGAAATGCAATAATCTTTTTAGCAATGTACCTTAAAAGTTATGGTCTCCCTCATTTGATTTTTCAGGTCCTAAAACTTTATTGTACCTCCGTTGCGGTTTAGAATCTAGGATATTCTATGTTGGGAAAAGTATATTAAATAATTATAATATATATATATATATATATATTATAATATATTAATAAATCAGATTATTTTTCCTTTTCTAGAATATTTGAATGAAGATTCACTCAAATCACAAATTATAATGTTGGGAGAAGTATATTCAATAATCATGCATAGGTATATTCAATAAGTGTGTTTATGTTTATATATATTTTTTTCTATTACTCATACTAATAATAATGATTTAATGACTAATTATAGTTAATTATAGTTAGTTAAATTTGTACTGAAAATTTCATAATGGATTTCAATATTATGTTGAAATAACATATTTAAATTAATTGAGCTAATTTATTATGTTTTTTTGAACAATATGAGGTGGGACTTGATCCACTTAAATGTGTATGGGTTATGAAATCATTTAATATACATTTATTTGGCCACTAACACAGATTCAACCATTACCTCAAAGTAACTCATGACTTGAGGAAAAGCTCTCATAAGAATCAAACATTGTTACTAGTGAAAACCCCTAGGTTAGTCATAAATAGTTTCAAATGCTTTGGACTAATTAATTAAACACACACGCACACACACACATCTACAAGGAGTTGATAGATACAATTGTAGCAATGGGGTGCATAGGAATACACCAACATTCATAGGAATGTGCATGCATTCTTGATGCTATAGCCTCAACACTCATTGAACCACTACACATGCTTACTGACTTAGCATTTTCTAGGAACATGTGTGTGCCCCTAAGTGTGTGCATTTGTGCATTATCTAGCGCATTCATTCTCATGTGCAGTTTAATTAAAACAAAAAAGTGCACTAATGATTGTTACACAAACATGTGTATTTTGCAACTTATCGAGCAATTTGAGGAGGCATTGTAGGAAACATGTATATTCTACAACTTATTGAGAAATTTGAGGAGGCATTTTAGGGTTGTTTGAGTGCTAGTGTTGACTTCTTCATTTATTGATTCAAGTTAGGTTTGTTAAGCCCTTTTTCGTATTTTATAGTTCTTTAAATTATAAAGTGTTAAGCCCTAGGCAAACCCAGTTTTTGAGCATAAAACCCATGTAAAGCTCTAGATATTGAGTTATATTTCTATTGTTATATTATTGTTTTCAATTAGGTCCTTTAATTGTAATTGTACCATTTGTCTCCTATATATATACTAAGGATACCTAGTTTTAAAGTATCTAATCTCATTCTTGGACATTTTGTTTATTGTAAGAGGGTGTCTCCCCCCTGAAGGGGCTTATCTTTCTATCTTATATCTATTTCTCAAGGCATGGAGCTTCTCCTCTCTCTATTTTCAAGCTATTTTTTATTTGTTGCCTAACATTTTGTATCAAGAGCATCTGATCTTAAGGATTTTTGTCCTTTGATCAAGACATCTTGTCATTGTCATAATATTTTTTTTTCTTGGAAGTTTCACTAATGAAATTTTAAGGAAACTTAGGATAAATATCAGGTTACAGAGAGTCAAAATTTTAAATTCTAGTTCATTATACTTCTGGAGATACAATCTATGGAATATAAGGTTTGTGACTAACATTGAAATCACTTTTAAATGTGTCATCTTGTAATTTTCAATGCAACATTTTTTCTAGAAAGCTTCAAATAATGATTTTTTTAAATAGAATGAGGAGAAATATCAAGGTATAAATGGTCAAAATTTCAAGTTTTGGTTTTGTTGTAGCAACTGCAACACCCTCCAAAATTTGGCCTGCATTCAATTTCAGAGCCTTCCTTGGGTTCTTCCTTGATGTTTGCAAGCATTTGGGCTCATCTTGTGAGTCCATGTTGAGTCTTTGCAACTTCCTTGCTTGACCGTTTATCAGACATCTTTCTGCATGTTGGTCACAATGTCATGCTTGCAGTCATGTTCTGGCCATGCAAAAGGTCCGCCTTCATGTGTACAAGTTGTGTCTGCTATGTAAACATCTGTCACACTCGCACACGAAGTGGTATGCACTATCCCGCAAGTGTCGTCGTGGTTGTTCAATGATCTATCACAAGTGTCACGCTTGTCGCTCACACCATCCGTTAGTCACACTGAGTATATGTTGTCTTGATGGTTTGAGACGTCTTGTCGTTGAGTCATGTTGATTGTTTGTTCGCGAGGTCATGCATATACGAAGTCACTCATTCACACACTTGGTCATTTTGTTGAAACTCTATCGACCAAATCAACCTCCAATAGCCAGACATCTGCTCAGCTGCATTGCATAGTTTCAGCTCTTAATGATTATGTACTGCTGCCCAGAATTGCATAGAGATTGAGGCTGCCTCATAGGCAATTTTCACTACACAACCCTGGAATCGACTCGATCGATTGTCACCCAGAAAAATGCAGAAATTCCCCAGCAAGCCATTTCAATCTACATTGCCCACAAGTACATCAACTAGGCCTCGAGCTGGTCAACTAGAGAGTTTGACTGGGTTGTGACCCCGGGCCTCACTCCTCCAAAAAATTGCGCCAAAGTTGCCAAGAATGCCTTCTTTGCTGACTAAAGAAATTGCACAGACATGTCAAACAGACACTCTATGTCCATCACTGTCTCCCTCAAAAAATTGTGCATTTTTTCCGACCAGTCACCTAATGAGTTGACCTGCTGCTCACCTAGAAAACTAAGCAGATTTCATGAGCAGTCCCCCAGTTGTCCAACGTCCCACTCAACTTAGAAACTGCGCAGGGATGTTTAGCATGAAAACTTCCCAGCAATTGCGCATTTTTGGCCAGTAGCACTCCCACAGCCGACAGCTAGCTCCCTGAAAAAATTGCGCATTTTTTCCAAGCAAGCCTCCTGTAGCTCGTTGCTAGCTCCCTGGAGCAATTGCACAGTTTTTGCTGCCAACCCCCTCTGCTGCCTGCGCTTCTTCCCTAAAAAAATTGCGCAGATCTACCCTCGAGTTGAGCTATATCCCATGGACAGTCATCGCTGATCCAGATTTTCCATCTTAATTTCCCAGTGACTTCTATGCAATTTTCACCAGCAAAGCCCAGAACTGGAATCTCGACTTGAAACCTGCCTTGCGCAGTTTCAAGAGCCTTGTCCTCTCTCATAGTCACTTGCATCCAAAGGCGAAAGATTATGCATCATGGTAGACTAGGAGATTTTTGGATTTGATGTCATCTCGTCATGAGTGATTGTGGATACAGATACATGGATGAGACATGACCTGACAACGAACGAGATGAACAAGGAGAGCACATGCAAAAATATTTGTTCGCTAATGGACGAATGAAGAATGCATTCGAGGAGATTTGTTCACGAATGGAAAAACACGTGAAGCATGCCAATGTACAAGCGAAGGAGCGACGTGCATATGTGACATCAAGCAAACACCAAGACCATCGAAGCCTCCGCACACCTTGCCATGTGGAGGTGAAGCAATGATACACCAAGAGCACATCCATCACTCGACATCATTGCAACTCAACATGGACAACACCAACAACATGAACATACCAGCATTATCATGTCGAGTTGTGTCATGAGTCATCTCTACTATGGGCCATACTGTTGTAAATCAATGTAATGTAACGTGGAAGTCTAAGAGACCCACATGTAATATGAAGAGTCAAGTAAAATTGAAGAGTCAAATGTGTCAAACATTCATGAGGGAAGTCGAACAGTCACAAGGGCCAGATTCCCTTGGCTGTAACTACCCCTCATTTGTACATGTAAAAGACTTTTCACCTTGGCTCCTCCCACATAGCCTTGAGAGTCTGTAGTCTTTTCTTTGAGGAGGGATCAGTGGCTCCAATGCCCCGCTATTGGGGTTAGTGATGTATGGTGTATCGATGTGTCTTGGAAGTTTCGCTTAATTCAGAAGCCTGATAATAGGCCAACACATTTTCACACATGTATTGTGTTTGTTTGTAAGACTATTCTTTGGACACTTGTAATGCATGTTGCTTTAACCTGTGTTTAAACATTTAAACTATTTCAATTGTTCTAATACATATGCTTACGAAAATGTGTTGTATAAGTTGTTAACTTTGTCTCACCCATGTGGGCTATCCCACCAGACACTCGACAAAACCATTCCCCAAAACTTGTTATAACGGCCGTCGCACTAATGTGGACTACTCCGCTGGGTTTTGTACATGTTATCCATTCACTTTGTGTTTGTGACTACCGCATCCATGTGGACTACTCTGCCGGAAGTTATGCATGTCCTATTGTGTTGTGTGTCTTCGACAGAGTTGGGACTATTCCCTTTCGACTTGAGACTCACTTCCACCCTCTCCCTATGTGGTGAAAGAACCTTGACACAAGTAACACTAAGCACTCACCAGGCATGCTAACCTCGCTATTTGAAGACAAAGTAGGCCACTCTCATGTGCTAACAAGCAAGAGTTAAGGAAAACCTTTAAGAGAATGGCAACTGAGCCATCATACGAAATGGGACTCCTACACCAAATGGTGTGAGGTATAGTTGGGACTTCATACCAGGGAGATCCCCTGAATGTTGGCAAGTCCAGCACCATCAACATTTCTGGTGCTAGAAGGAGGGATGTCAGTTGTTTATGGCTGAATGTCCTCTCACCCCCATGCATCAATCATCTAGTTAAGGTAGTAACTCACACTCCCTCTCACCTACGCATGACTCTAAAGTTGGTTACTCCTTACCTCCCATACATGAATGTGAACTTTCGTATCAGCACCTCCACTCCATCCGTCCCATCACCTGTCAGTTCACGAAAGCAGTCAGACTAATCCTAGGAATACAACATCTTCCATACGCATCAAGAAAGCCAAAAACCACTCCCACAGGGGTTGTTGTATCATCTGTGGAGGAAGTAGTTCTTTCCACACTTGAAGGTCTAGTAGAAGTTGTTGAGAATGGAGAGGAACCTTCAGTCTTCCAACAGGGAGAACGAGACACCCTCATGATCTTGGGCTTAGATTCTGGTATAGGAGGTGGAGGCAAAGGCAACGAAGGAGGTGGGGGTGTAGACGAACCAACAGAATCAAAGCCAAAACCATCAAATTCTGAAGAGGAGGTGGACGAAAAAGAATAAGAAGACATGGCTGACCAAAATTTGGAATGGATGACTCAGTGACCATTGGATCTCCCAAGTTCTTTACATAAGATGCCAAAGTGTTCGGAGAGAATGCTGACAAAGTACGACCCTAACAGAGTAGTGAAGGTAGAAGATCACTTAGATAACTTCTACCTATAGTTGTAGACACTCGAGGTATGGTACGACAATGTTGCATGCAGACTATTCCCATGTACCTTGGATGGTCGCGCAACAGTATGGTATCACAACCTTCCTATAAACTCCATCCATAACTAGGGAATGTTCAAAAGCATGTTTTTGGAAAATTTTACTGATGACAAGACGCCAGCCATGGTACTCAAAGAGTTGGGCAACCTGAAGATGGAGGTGAAAGAAAAGGTAAAAGACTTTAATCAGAGGTTTCTATGCATATTGAACAAATTTGTAGTGGACATGAAACCTCATGACTCCATCACTATCAATTACTACATGTTCACATTGCTAACTAGCATCGGGCAGTTCGTCAAGCGAGTTGTGAAACCAACATTGTTAGAAAACTGTGAAGAGGCAATTTTTGTAGAGAAGGACCTCCATACGATTGGAGTTATCAAGGATGATGAACTAACGAAGGACTCCAAAGATGTGAGCAAGAAGCCCCATGCTGTGCCGAGCAAGGGTAAAGACAAGGAAGCAAGTGTATTTAAACTCTTACTCATCTTGTCAATAACTTGACAACAAAAGTGTCTAAGCTCAAATAACTAAAAATTGACACATCTGCGAGTAGCCAACCACCCATACAAAGACAAGGAAGCATGTCATTAGGTAGGTATCGACTCCTAGCTAAAACTGCGCAGAGCTCTAGCTTAGTGTTCCAGGTCGAATAATGTGTGAACAACGAATTTTTCTCTTTTCATGAAGATAAACACCTGGGAGGGTCTTGTTCGGACTGGAAATAAGTAGCAAGCTTAGTATGCGACTATATGCCAAGTATAGTGAGTAGTTCATAGGGTGATCCAGGAGACACATACGATGACAAAGATGTTGCACCTAATGAGACATCAAGCACTGGGCAGGTGATCAACATGTATTAGTGCTCAGGAGTCATGCAAAAGAAAAGCACTGATAAGAAGCCCCAAAAGAAAACTGGTCAATACAAGCTCAGAAGTCAAGGGGCTCCTCCCATAGTCAGGGAAATGAAACAAAGGTTTGAACTACCAAGGAAGGTTGATCCACCAGTCGTCCAAAAGTAGAAAACGCAAAGCAAGCTTAGGAAGACAACGACGGACAAGAGTACATCCATGAGCAACAAACTTCTAAACACCCCACCGGAAAACACAAACACCAGTCTCACCCTAGACATCTCAGTGAGTCTACCCACTCTAGATTTTAATATCCTAGAAGACATGAAGAAAACTCGCAAAAACATCAGCTTTTTCAAGTTGGCTAAGATTTAGAGTCAACGAGATATTATGCTGCACACACTAGGGTAAACATCTACAGAAAATGCAACCTCTAATAGCAAGGGAGAAATCACACCTCTCGGATCACTCTCAACTATGATAAACACACTCTCGATGGAAGAAGCAAACTCTGTTTGCCCTCCATTCCTTCTTTCATTTGAAATCTTTAACTATAATGTTCATAAATGTTTGGCTAATTCTGGCACGGTAGCCAACGTCATGTCGCTCTCCATTTCCAAAAAGATCAATGCACAATGGAGCAATACATCCGCGTAGATCATCTAACTCAATCGGACATGCGTACCATCCATTGGTGAACTTCGAGATGTGATCATCAGACTATCTCATGATAGCCGAGTTCACCAGTGCATAAACATTGTTGTTGTGGACATACAGAAGCGTATGACTTACTACTTAGCAGAGACTAGTCTAGAAAGTTGAATGGATATTTTTCTATAGACTGGTCACACTTGTGGTTTTTGTATTAGGGAAAAAGCAACCAAATCCGGGTGTTATCCAAGAGATACATGAGGCATATCATCACTCCCATCAATGGCGAAAATGAACCATTAGTCTTTGCAAAGCTCATGTCCAGCAACTACCTCTTGGAAACAACGTTGGGGGTGTTATCTCACATAGCTAGTTCAACCCCACTAGACATGCAGTTAGGTCTCCTTCCTTTCCCAACTGATGGAACTGAAACTTGTACAATGCATTGTAACACTAGTAGCAGTAGCAGTAGCAGTAGAAGCATTAGTGGTAGTCTAAGTACGTTAAATGTTCCGTGTACAAATGAGTTGTGGACCATGTACTTTGACAAATCAAAGACACATGATGGCTTTGGAGCTAGGTGTGTTTTGATTGACCCAAAAAATAGGAAACATCTAATATCGAGCCGCCTAGAGTTCGAGTGCACAAACAACATTACTGAATATGAAGCACTCGTGTTGGGCTTGCAAAAATCCATTAGGCTCAACGCGGTCATGCTCAAAGTTGTAGGTGATTTGGAAATAGTGGTACGACAGGTACATAACACCATACGCTATTTATCACCTCATCTAAAATGATACCAGCAAGAGGTATGGCGACTGATCTCTAACTTCCAAGAATTTAATATCACTGTTGTGTCAAGAATGTGTAATGTAGCTTCCAATGCCTTAGCAAACATAACTTCTAGAATGTCTCCTCTTAGGGATAGATTTATTGTTGAAATATGAAATTTTGTATAAGTCATCTATCCTTGATAACATAACTAATTTACGTGATGTTGATGATGATCAAGATATACTACATTTCAGGGCCAACGCTAATGTCTTCAAAGATATAGCGATTGACGAAGACAAGAACGAGTAGTATCTGCAAGCTGGGGATGATGATAAGAAAGGAAACCTCATCCCCAAGGGTGTGGTATCTTTGAAAAATATCTATGACTTTCAGAACCACTTTCAGGGGCCAAGGAACAACAAAACCCATAGCTCCACCATGAAGCATGAACAGATAAACCTGGGAACAAAACAAGATCCAAAGTTCATCAATCTTGGTACCTATTGCACGCAACAGGAGCGACAAACCTTTGTCCACTTTTTAAAATAGTACTGAGATGTGTTTGTGTGGACATATGATGACCTGAAAACTTAAGACATGTGAATCATCCAACATGTTATTCCAATCAAGGAAGGGGTCAAGCCATTTTAGCAGAAGCTAAGGAAAGTCCATCCATCACTTGAACCCCTTATATAGAAATAGTTGACCAAGTTGTTGGATGCACGGATAATACACAAAATTCATCATTCCACATGGGTTTCCAACATTGTTCCTGTACGAAAGAAGTCCGAGGAGATCCTCTTGTGCGTTGATTTCCGAAACTTGAACCGCACCTTGGACAAATACAATTACCCTGTGCCGTCTATGGAGCACATTTTACAGACAATATCTGGGGCATAAATGTTTTCCAAACTTGACAAGTTTTCCTTGTAGCGGAACCTGATCAACTCAAAACTACATTTCGTACCAGGTGGGGTACGTTCACATACACACGAATGCCATTTGGGCTTATGAATGGAGGCGCAACCTTTTAGCACGCTATGGACATCACTTTCCATGGAATCATCAGATAGAGTGTAGTGGTATCCCTCGATGACATTGATGAGCCCCATAAATGGGTAATTATATGGGCTCATTTTGCCTCCTAACTTAGATTAATCCACCATTCTCATTAGTTTATTGCATGTTTTTTTATTATATTTATGCTAATAGAGTGAGTTGGGTTGGTCATTATGCCAAGGAGTCTAATGTGTGCTCAATGCAGATTTTTGGTCAATTTTGGAGACAAAGTCAAAGATTTAATGGACATTTGGCAGAAAATATTCGAATAAGACAAGGGAGAGGATTTATAGGAGGGTATCCCCCTCATTTATGACTCCCCACTTCGAATTCTCCATCATGCAACTCGGAGCACAAGCAACCACATCAATGCACCAAAGAGGCAGCCGAGCAAGTGGAGGATAACTTCTACTTATCTCAAGTTTTGGGGCCAAGCCTGCCTGATTTTAAGGAAGCTATTGGGAGCTTCAGTTGTATAAGTAGAGAGGCCTAGGGTCTCATTAGGTTGTTGGAAGTTAGTCAAATTTTTGAATTTTTGTTGCAACTTTGCTCTACTCAACTTCGAGCTTACTTTTGTGGACTGTTTCATGTAATCCTATTATTATTTTGATAATGAAGATGAAATCTTGCTTGAGCTAGCATTGAGTTACCTCAGAGGGTTGAAGCTCTTGGGTTAGGGCCCAATCCAAGCAGCCAAGCTCTTCTTGTTTTGTATTTATATGCTTTGTTTCAATTTATGAATTACTTGTTGTTAGATAGATTTTTGTCTTAGTTAAGAATAGGTTGATTTTGGTGATTTAAAAGGTTGTTTCCATTTCAGTTTGCTGTAGCAGGTTGAACAGTGATAGGAAAAGATACCAAAAAGGCCATCAACAGAGCCTTGGCCTCCTTTCCTCCCTATGGGACCATGAACTGAGGCCAAGACCCTCTTGTTGCCACAAAAAACGTAGATTTTCCTTTTCCATAGGATTTTTGGAGTTGCAGTTTATTAGAAGGTTAATGCTTTGCTATAGATCTATTTCACCATGTTCATTTATGTCTTTTCAATAAATTTCCTTCCATGCTTTCTTTCCATGTAGCATTTTTCAACATTTACTTTTCTAGATCAGAATTTAGACTAGCTTGATGCAATGTTCTGTTTTTTTGATGTAGCTAGTTTCCTTGCTTGCTTAATCTCATGATGTGAGTTTCAGTTCTCTTGTAGCAATCCTCCTCTCACAATAAGTTAGCCAATAAGCGAGCACCATTTTTCTCTTTGATCTATGTTCCACAGGTCACCAAAAGTCCCTCACAAATCTGCCTTAGTTTTCTGCACTTTCCTCATCAACTTTCCTCTCTTTCCTTGAACAAGTCCAACCATCTTTCTCTTTCCTGATCCTTCTTGATGAACCCTAGACACCTTAACACATCACCCTAGCCTTCATCTACCCTTTCCACCCGCTTTCCCACCTTCAAAACCTCCAAAAATGCTCTCATCATCCTCTTGTAGACCTCCTGTAGATCCCCTGCAACCTCCTGTAGATTTTCCTGTAGGTGTCTTTTTGAAGTCCGAATGCAGGAAAAGCCTCCAGAAGGCCACCTATGACCTCCTAAGACCCATACACACCTTCCTACACCTTTGCAAAATCCAAAGTTTCCCTCCATCGCCACCTAATCACTGCCACATTCACAAAGAAATAAATTACATGCATGATAATTTCACCTAAAAATACATAAAAATCCAAAAAGATATTTTTTCCTCATTTCCTTCTAGAAATAGCTTGAGTAGATGTTGTTTCCTTCCTAGATTAAGTAATGGCATTCATTTCATGGTTTGTATCTCTCTTTTTGCAAAAGTAGGATTAGTTGGTTAAGTAGGGTTTGCTAGGTTTACTTCACATTTCAGTCTTCTTTCTCTTTCTGCAAGTAGAGTAGCCTTTGTAGGGTAAACTTTCATTTCTTTTATCACATATAAAGCTTCTTCTGGAATTCATAGAAGTTGGCTTGAGCTCCTAGTGATCTTGCGCCAGCTGACCAAGTGACAACGTGCAGTAAGAACTAGTACTTGTGCATACAACACCATCGCTTCCAAGTTTGTTATGAACTACTGGGTTGATAAAAGTAAAGTAGGAAGCCCAGGAGTTGCAGCATTATTGCTGCAATACTGGTGCTCACCACTTTTTTGGCACCATTGCCGGGGAAGCATCATAGTATTTTGTGATTACCGCTTTTCTTCTATTTTCTACTGCAACATTCTGCTTAGTAGTTTATTTCAACAAAAGTAGATTAGTCATTTCCCTTCTCTCCTTTCAATTCTGCAATTTCCATTTCAGTAAAAGTAGATTAGTCATTTCCCTGCTTTCCTTTTAATTCTGCAATTTCCATTTCAGCAAAAGTAGATTAGTCATTTCCCTATTGTCCTTTCAATTCTGCAATTTCCATTTAAGCAAAAGTAGATTAGTCATTTCCTTGCTTTCCTTTCTACATCTCATTTGCTTTCCTTTTCAGTTCTACAATTTCATTTCAACAAGTTCATTTCAGTTAGTTGCAATTTGTTTGTTCAATCAATTTCAGTTTTGCAGGTACAAGCAGAAAAAACAAAAATCAACCAAAATATTTATTTTCATGCCTCATAGGAACAAAGATAATTAAGGAAAATTCTTGCCCAACACCCCCACCACATCACATAGCCACCCTTCTCTCTTCTTCGGTGGTAGTGATAAGGAAGAACCTTTAGGTGAACAACCAGAGATATTTAAAGAACCTATAGGGGAAGAAGAAGAAGAAAACATCCCTCCTAAGACAATGGCTGAAAACAAAAATGCTAGGGGGAATGGAGAAAGAGTAGAGGGTACCTTTCCCATCTGAGAGACCAATGGGGACACTAAAATGAAGAACATAAGCCCTTCAGCCCTACCTCACTTCCATGGATTTACTACAGAAGATCCTGACACCTTCTTGTTTGAGTTCGCTATTATCTGTCGAACCTATGACTATTCAGAAGATGAGCAAAAGTTGAAACTATTTCCTTGTACTCTCAAGGATGCAACATTGCGCTGGTTCATGGGGTTACCTGGCAATAACATCACAACTTGGGCTCAGATGTAGCAGACCTTTAATAACAAATATCAAGACTACTGTAGGTCAAAAGGCACCAAGGAAGAAATATTCCAAATGACCATGGGAATTAATGAATCTTTGGAAGATTATGAAGAGAGGTTCCAGCTCAGTTATGAAAGGACCAGGTGCACACTTGACCCCAAATCTCTAAAGTTGGTCCTACTCAGGGGAATTCCGGAAGACCTCCTAGACACCCTCCATCTACTAGCAGGAGGAGACATCTACCAACTACCTTATGAAGACATAAAGACTGTTTTTAGAAACCATTCTAGGGCAGCCAGAAAGAGAGGTAGGGAGAGTCAACCCATAGCCAGTACCTCCTCATCTAGTTCATCTCTCAAAGAAGAACTTGGAAACATGCTGGAAGACTTCAAGAGTGAGATGTTGTAGACTCTTGCTATGCAAATGGATACCTTGCATATCAAAAGGAAACAAGAGGAAGCAGAGAGGGCTTTGGCCATTTTCTATCTTAGGTGCACTAGAAGGCATCCTAGGAACGAATGTCCATTCAACTCTATAGAGGTTTGTTTAGTCTGTGAAGAAGATCATTCTACAGATAAGTGCCCTTCCTTTCCCGGACTTAAAGCTGTATACTAGGGAAGCGGAGGAGCCACTGAACCACTCTATTTCATGAACTAAAGGAGACCACATGGACCTAGACCATACCAGCAGGGGATGCAAGGGACATCTTAGGCATACTACAACCCCAACCAAGCCACTTCCATACCTTCTTGGGGCCCTCCTACTCATCCTTCCTGGTCCACACCTCCTCCTTGGTCCTATCCATATCAATATCATGCCTAACCATCTGCTCATGCATTTCAATCCTATGCTCAGCCACAACCTCAATGGAATGAATCTCATCAAGGGTGGAGGCCCCAGTACAACTCTCTTCCTGCTCTTTTACCTCCACCACCTGCTCAACCACAACCATTTCCTCCTGCTCCACCAAGGCAACCTCAAATGCCTACCCAGCCGAACCTGAACCCGAAAAACAGACAGGCCCAACAAGTATATAGTGGGGAACCATCATGCCTAACTTATGCTGTGGAGATTCAGGAGATTAACCTACGATCTGGGAAGGTTCTCCTAGATAGCCAACCTCCCCCTCAGGAGGTTGAGGAAGATAAAGAGGAAAGTGAACTGAAATCAATTCCACCCTTTCCTGAGAGATTATATGGGACAACACAACCCACCTAAGAAGAAACTGAACTTTTGGGAGAATTGAAATAGTTATGTGTAAAGATACCACTTCTCCAAGCCATAAAGGATGTGCCTATATACAATAAGATGATCAAAGAGAAGTTCTTTAGGCATCCAGGCAGGCGCAAGAGACATGCCCCAACCATCAATTTCATACGACAACTATTCGACCTGATGTTGGGGCAAGTAATCTGTCTGAAATATCTAGACCCTGGAAGCCCAGTAGTTGATGTCCACATCAATGGCACCATGATCGCACATACCTTGATTGATATGGGAGCTGCCATTAATTTGATGACAAAGGACACCATGCTCAAACTCGACCTCCAGGGCTCCTTGAGAAAGACCACGACAATACTGCAACTAGCAGACCGCTCCACTGTGACCCCTGAAGGGATTGTGGAGGATGTGATGGTCTCCATTGATTCTTGGGAGTACCCTGCTAATTTCTTAGTTTTCCAGCTGAAAGAAAAGCTCACTGGGTATCCTCTCATCCTGGGAAGACCCTGGTTGGCCACTATTGATGCTTACATTAGTTGTCAGGCTGGGAACATGACCATCAAGAACGGGCATATGTCCAAGCAGCTAATCCTATACCCTCCTGCCCAACCCTTGCTAGAACATGAGCTACCTCTCTGGTTGAAGGAGGAGGATGAGGATGAAGTCTATTCTACACCACTGTGTGCAGTAGAAACTTTCATGGGGGGGAAACCGCAAAATGAGGATGATATCATTTATATTTTAATTTAGAATCCACCCCCAATATTTTTCCATTAGAAGATCTAGTGAAAGAAACCCAAGACAATCCCTTAACTGATCTCTGTGTGGACGACCTGACCTCTCTTTGTGTTAAGAATATAGAGTTCAGCCTAGAAAGAACCTTGAAAATCAACTCATCCCCATCCACTTCCCAAGAGGAAGAATTGTGCAGCTTATTGGGAAAACATTTAGATGCCTTCACTTGGAGTTATAAGGAGATGAAGGGAGTGCACCCTTCAGTATGTACTCATCATATATACATTAAGGAAGATTGCAAAGTAGTTAGGTAGCCTCAAAGGAGGATGAATCCAGCCCTTAAAGACATTGTTAAGGAAAAATTGCAAAAATTACTTGATGGAGGATTCATCTACCCCATCTTTGAAAGTGAATGGGTATCTCCTTTGGTGCTAGTGCCAAAGAAAAATGGTAAGTGGAGAATCTGTGTCGATTATCAGGAACTGAACAAGGTCACTAAAAATGACCATTTTCCTTTGCCTTTCATAGATCAAGTGTTAGATGGTCTGGAGGGGAAAAAGTTTTTCTCCTTCCTAGATGGGTTTAGCGGGTACAATCAAATTCAAATCAGCCCGGAAGACCAAGATAAGACCACTTTAACTTTTCCTTGGGGTTCCTTTCCATACCGGGTCCTTCCTTTTGGTTTGTACAATACTCTAGCCACTTTCCAGAGAGCAGTATTGAGTATATTTTTTGAAATGGTTCATGATGCAGTGGAAATATATATGGATGATTTTACTCCTTATGGTTTTAACTTTCAAGAAGCTTTATCTAACCTAGGAAAAGTTTTGGACAAGCGTATTGAAATGAACCTATCCCTCAGTCCAGAAAAATGTGAATTTTTGATGACTGAAAGGACCATGCTAGGTCATGCAATATCTCAACAAGGATTGCAGGTGGACCCCAACAAAATTACCATCATCCAAAGGGTCCACCTCCTCAAAAGGTAAGAGATGTCCAAAGTTTCCTAGGCTTAGCGGGATATTACAGAAGATTCATTAATAAGTTAGACTCTCCATTGTTTGGTCTTTTGGGAAAAGATGTCGAGTTCATATGGACTGAAAACTGTCTAGAAGCCGTAGATACCTTGAAAAGCAAACTTGTGACTGCCCCAATTTTGAGAGGTCCAAACTGGGCCCTACCTTTCCACATTCACACAGATGCCTCAAACAAAGCAATAGGAGCAACCTTGGGACAAAATGATGAAAGGTTACCTTATGCCATATACTTTATAAGTAAAAATTTGTCAAAGGCAGAGTTAAACTACATGGTAACCGAGAAGGAACTCCTAGTTGTAGTGCATTCCTTAAATAAATTTAGACATTACATCACAGGCTTTCAAGCCTTTGTACACATTGATCATGTTGCAATTAGGTATTTAATGAATAAACCAGATGTAAATGCTCGCATTATTAGATGGTTTCTTTTACTGCAGCAGTTTGATTTAACCATTGTTGATAAGCCTAGTAAAGAAAATGTTGTTTCTAACTTTTTGTCTAGAGTAAATTTGCCTGCAAGTGAATAAGGAATGGTGGATGATCAAATGCCAGATGAACACCTATTTTCTATCTCATAACTCTCTCCATGGCTTCTTGAAATAGAAAATTAATTGGTTTCAGCACAGTTCTCACCACACCTGTCCTCAAAAGAGAAGAGCAAGATCGTGAGGAAAAGTGCCCCTTTCACTTGGATTGGTGGCAATCTCTTCAAACTTGGCCCAGATCATATCTTGAGAAGATGTGTCAGGGAGGAGGAATTTTTTGACATTCTCCTAACCTACCATGATGGGCCTTGTGGAGGCCATTTTGCAGCAAAGAGGACTACCTTCAAAAATCTTGCAAGCAGGCTACTATTGGCCCACTCTTCATCAAGATGTTAAGAGATATACCAACCAATGTGATCGGTGCCAAAGGATGGGGAAACCTACTCCAAAGGATGAGATGCCCATGCAACCTCAAGTGACCTTTGAGCCATTTGAGAATTGGGGCATGGGCTTTGTGGGTCCTATCAACCCTCCTTCAAAACAGAGGCAATACATCATTGTGTGCACTGATTATCTGACAAAATGGGCAGAGACAAAAGAAATCAAGGAAACAATAGAGGAAAAAGTAGTTGAGTTTTTAAGAGAAAACATATTCTATAAGTGCAGGTATCCAAGAGAACTGGTTACAGATCAAGGCAGTCAGTTCACTTCCAATTTGATTGAAGACCCGCTCACACATCATAAAATCAAGCATAGGACTTCCACTCCTTACCATCCATAAGCCAACGGGTAGGTGGAAGTCACTAACAGAGCTTTGGAAGGAATTCTGACCAAGGTAGTGAGCAACAACAGAAAAGATTGGGTGGATAGACTAGTTGAGGCCACCTAGGCCTACAACACAACATGGAAGACCACCACAGGGTTCACACCCTATGAACTAGTCTATGGGAAGAAGGCTTTGCTGTCAATAGAATTTGAATACAATACACTAAGGATGGTAGCTCAACTGGACCTAGACCTCAGCCATGCACAGAGGGAAAGGCTACTCCAGTTCAATGGATTGGATGAACAAAGATTGCAGACCCTTCTCCACACAGAGGTAGTTCAGCTTCAAAGGAAAATATGGCATGACAAAAATATCAAGGAGAAGCAATTCCAAGAGGGACATTGGGCACTGCACTATGACTTAAGGTAAAGAATTCAAAGGAAAGCTAAAGACAAGATGGTTGGGACCCTACACTGTGGAAAAATGCAATGACAATGGTTCAGTTCTGATCAGAACCATTGATGAGGAAGCCATTCCCATGCTTGTTAATGGACATAGGTTGAAAATTTACAAGAAGCCCCTCTCCAAGCGAGAGTTCATCGAAGATCTAAATAAGACAGTGTTGGTAGTGGAGTAATTCTTAGCCTCCACTTCACCCACTCACTGAAGAAGCAGAAAAAAGAAAAATAAAAAGGACTCAAGTGAAAACCTCCATGAGGCGCTCGAGTCCCATCATTGGGTTGAAAACCTCTTTTGAGGTGGCCCAGTGATGACAAGAACAAAAAAAAGAGAGAGAATAAGATCCCTAGGTGAAAACCTCCCTTGGAGGTGCCCAGGGTAGGCAATTAGAGTGAAAACCTCCTTGAGGCACCCTAGTTTTCTTTCAAAAAAAAGAACAAAAAAAAAAAGAGAAAAAAAGAAGAAGAGAAAAAACAGAGAAAAGTAGGAAGAGAAAATTGACTTTTAATATGCATTGCAGGTTACTGGTGGACCACAGGAAGCAAGAGAAGATGCCACAAAGCCTATTTCACCTCCTCCACACTCTTCTCCATCATTTCTGACCTTTCTTCCACCTCACTGTGTTTTTCTCCAAAGACTGTGCATCCTACAGGAGCCCCTGGTGTGTTCTACAGGAGGCTCTTGTAGAAATCACAAAGAGCTAGAAATGGTCTCAAAAAGCAGTTTGAGGGGTTGGGAGATTTCATGAAGAGCATGTAGGCCTTCCTACAGCTATCCACCCTCATGTCCATCCATCCCACACCTGCACCACCTCACCATCATCGATTTCTTTCCTTCCTGTAAAAAAAAAAAAACCACAGAAACCAGTTTTTCAAAAAAAATAAAAATAAATAAATAAATAAAAAATAAAAGGAACAACACCTCCAAATCTCACGTGTAGCTTAACAAGTACCTCTATATCTTCATCACCATCTCTAGTATCATCCTCACATCTCCCAGCACAAAAATCAACTAAAAATTTTAAAGGGAGAAGCAGCTATAAGAGCTCCTGTAGGATTTCCTATAACAGTCGATCCCCTTAAAATCAAGCCACAACAACAAAATAGGTGTAGCCATAGGATTGAAGAGGATGTCTGAAGCCAGATCCAGCCAGAGTGTACCTGCACAAAGCAAACAAGCCACACATCAGGGAGCAGAAAGCATACAACAGAGGAGATACAGGCATGCATCAACTGAAATACGAGCATGCAGCAGCAAAGGAACCAAGATGCACCATAACATGAACATTCGACTTGCAGGTAAGTGTCTAACCCTCTCCTCTGTTGCATCTGTGTAATTCAAAAATATGCATAAGCGAATGAGATGGTTAGGGTTGAATGAGAAAAGGTGGCAAGTTAACTGGCCACCCCATCCAGTTGATTGCACTCATCCGGAGATGCCACCACACGTGTGCCTAGTTAACTCACAGAAAATCCAAAGGACAGGTAGTGGAGGGTATACAAACTCCGATGCAATGATTGGAAGTGATTGTGGGAAGGATTCATGAAGATTCATGATGAAAAGGTAGTGGGGACCAACAGTCCAAATATGGCAATGTACCTTTTTGCTAGCTCACCCCATCACCGGAAATATCTCAAAGAAAACGTAAGTACTCCTCCTTGAAACTCCTTCACCACATTTTCTTCCATTTCATCCTTGTCCACTTAGCTACATCAAGCTCTATACCACCTCCATAGCCTCGAAACCATCATTCTCTATCATTTTCAGCCATCCTTCTACTATCGGCGTTCTACAGGAGCAGTAACAGGTTCTACAGGAGCACCTACAGCCAGTTCTATAGGAGCAGCAGTAAGCAGTTTTTAAGGAGAAAACACGGGGTTTTTGCTCGATTTGTGGCTTGAGGAGGTAGGTTTTGTGTATACGCACCTTGATTATTAATATGTGCAAGGAATGATACAGTTTTAAGGAGGAATTGAGCTTGTAGGAGAAGAGGAATTCCATAAAAAAAATTCTGCCTGTTTTCTTAAAAAAAAACACAGTTTTTCTCTGTTTTCCTGTTCCTTCAAAATTCTTGTCTCCATCTCCATTTTGGGTGTTCAAAGGGGGTATAAGCAAAATGATAGGGGGATTCATAAGCAAGGAGCCCACAAATTCAGCTAGGATCCATGAGCATCCCGAAGTAGTAGCCATTTTTACCAGATCCAATTGGATGCCATTCTTTGAAAAATTCTGAGGGTTTGATGAAGAAGTGGCTTAGGGGTTTGCCCTTTCTTTAGTCCCTTACTCAAGGACCCATGCCACTATTACTTTGAGGGGTCTCTCCATGGAAATCACCCTAGAATTTATTAGTAGGGTTACCAGCCTTCCCCTTGGATTACCTTGGAGCAAAGATGAAAACCCAATTGGGAAATCTGCCAAGAAAAACTTCTTCCAACCAAATGAAAATCTCGTAGAAGACAAAAATGGAATTAGAAGAACAAGCATACCTTACCCTTAGGATGAGGCCAGTTACAAAATTATCAAGTATATTTCCTGTGAAGGAAGGTATAGCATACTTTATGGCTACCATTTCAAACTCCTCCATGAGCTGAGATATGGCATGGACACTCCAACACCCCAAAAACTCAACATTCCCTATTTTCTCCTGTAGTCCCTTATAGACTCCAACATTAAGTTGAAGGCAGGAGGTCCAGATAAGTTGGCTCACCATGGGTTGATTAATCTACTAGTGGAATAAGGCCTTTGTACCTTCACAATCCCCATAGCATGGGAAATATTCATAAATATGACAGGAGAAGATGATATAAAGGCCTTCACATATGACCACAGTCCTTCTGAAAGTGAGGGGGAAGAGCAGCAAGGGGAAGAAGGGGAGGAAACTGAGGATCAAACAGAGGAGGAAGACACCAAAACAGAGAAGGAGGAAACTAAACCAGAGGAGGAAGAAACCAAAACAGAGCAAGAGGAAACAAAACCAACAGAGACAGAGAAGACAAAAGGAGAGGAAAAAGGGGCAGAAAAGACAGAAGTGTCTTCTGAGACCCTAGAAAGGGAGGAAACAACTGCTCTTGCGGCCCTCAGCACCCCAGTTAAACCCAAACAAAGGAGAAAGAGGCGAACATCAATGTATTTCAGGGCTCAGAAAAGCAAAAGGATAAAAACAGGAAAACCACAGCCATCTTCAACAATGACTATTGTAATTGAAGATTCACCCACTGTCAAAGTGGAAGAATCTCCCTCTAAAATCCCCATCACATATGCAAGAGGAAGTTCCAGATATTCCACCTAGAAGGAAATAGTGCAACTATAGGACTCAAAAACAACTCTACAGGAGGCACAAACTATTTTACAGGAGACCCTAACTAAGCTACAAGAGACCAAAAAACTTGAGAAAAGGGTAGAAGAATAGCCAAAGGGGAAGGAGGAAATGACAGAGACTCAAGAACTTGACCCCTAGCCTAGTTTGGGCTCTTACTACAATCTTCTTGAGGGGGGGAAATCATTCCACATAAATTTGCAGTCCCACTTTTCTTTGAGTTAGAGAAAGAAAGGATAAGAAGCCATAGATGGATGCAAATCGCCAAATCCAAGGGGGTAGAGGATATTGGCCACATGGAGAACAAGCTTAGAGAAATGGGTAGGGAGTTAAGTGCTGTAAGACATAGAGAGGCAATCACAAGAATTCACTTGGAAGCAGAAAATGAGTTGCTAAGAAGACAACCGCAATAAAAGGAGACATAATTTGCATGCATGGCCAGCTGGGCTATGGAGGCACTACAGTGTAGAACACCAACAAAATCATATGGAGTATACCTCAAAGACCAATGGCTGCAGTTTTAGATCAAGACTTTGGCAAAGAGAGGCACAATGCCTTTCCAAGATTATAAACAGTTTATGGACCTATGTGACCAAAGTTCAACAGAGGACAAGGAAAATATAGCAGAGTTCTATTTTCATAACATGGCCCTCACCGAAATGACCTATGGGACCCCAATGCTAGGCTAGGGGACTTGCAACTGATGACCATGGAATCATGGATGAATCATGAGGAGAAAAGGGCAACATAAATAAAAAATTTGATGGCAAAAGAGAAAAATGAACCCTTAATGATTAGAGATGATCCATCAGACCCATGGCTCTCATCAACACACACCAGCTGCTTGCAAATAATCCTCAAAGTGCCCCTAAGTATATCAATGATCAGGATCAGGCTCAGGCCATTGCACATTTTTAGGACATGGAAATATTACTTGGGGAAGACTGTATTCATGCTTGTATGAGGAGGTGGAACACTCTCCCACATAGTTTGCAAATCAGGGAGTATCACTCCCCAACAAGGATGAGAGAAGAATTAAGGAGAATGCCACTGTACAAGTGCTTTATGCAGAGTTTGAAGGCCAATTGGATTAGCCTCAAATTGAGTCCCCCACTGTTGTTAGGCCTACTGGAAGGTAGAAAAGAGGAAGAAGAACAACAATAGTGGGAAGATGTGGATAGAAAGGTAGGACTCCATGACAAAGAAGAGGACCTCACATCAGAAGCATGGGATTTCAGCGAGGCCATCAGGGCCATCAAAGATGAGGAGATGGACTAGCTTCTCAAAGGATGAGCAACACATTCAGTAGGGAGGTTATGATGAACCCCATAAATGGGTAATTATATGCGCTCATTTTTCCTCCTAACTTAGCTTAATCCACCATTCTCATTAGTTTATTGCATGTTTTTTGATTTTATTTATGCTAATAGAGTGAGTTGGGTTGGTTATTATGCCATGGAGTCTAATGTGTGCTTAATTCAGATTTTTGGTCAATTTTGGAGACAGAGTCAAATATTTAATGGACATTTGGCATTAAATATTCAAAGAAGACAAGGGAGAGGATTTATAGGAGGGTATCCCCCTCATTTATGACTCCCCACTTCGAATTCTCCATCATGCAGCTCGGAGCACAAGCAACCACATCAATGCACCAAAGAGGCAGCCGAGCAAGTGGAGGATAACTTATGTTTATCTCAGGTTTTGGGAGCCAAGCCTCCCTAATTTTAAGGAAGTTGTTGGGAGCTTTAGTTGTATAAGTAGAGAGGCCTAGGGCCTCATTAGGTTGTTGGAAGTTAGTCAAATTTTTGAATTTTTGTTGCAACTTTGCTCTGCTCAACTTCAAGCTTACTTTTGTTAACAGTTTTATGTAATCCTATTATTATTTTGATAATGAAGATGAGATCTTATTCGAGCTAGCACTGAATTACCTTGGAGGGATAAAGCTCTTGGGTTAGGGCCCAATCCAAGTAGCCAAACTCCTCTTGTTTTGTATTTATGCGCTTTGTTTCAGTTTATGAATTAGTTTCTGTTAGATAGACTTCTGTCCTAGTTAAGAATAGGTTGCTTTTGGTGATTTAAAAGGATGTTTCCATTTCAGTTTGCTGTAGCAGGTTGAACAGTGATAGGAAAAGATACCAAAAAGTCCATCAACAGAGCCTTGGCCTCCTTTCCTCCCTATGGGACCATGAACTGAGGCCAAGACCCTCTTGCTGCCACAAAAAACATAGATTTTCCTTTTCCATAGGATTTCTAGTGTTGCAGTTTGTTAGAAGGATAATGCTTTGCTGTAGATCTATTTCGCCATGCTCATTTTTGTCTTTGCAATAAATTTCCTTCCATGCTTTCTTTCCATGTAGCATTTTTCAGCATTTACTTTCCTAGATCAGAATTTAGACTAGCTTGATGCAAAGTTTTGTTTTTTTGATGTAGCTAGTTTCCTTGCTTGCTTAATCTCATGATGTGAATTTCAGTTCTCTTGTAGCAATCCTCTTCTCACAATAAGTCATCCAATCAACCAGCACCATTTCTCTTTGATCTATGTTCCACAAGTCACCTAAAGTCCCTCACAGATCTACCTTAGTTTTCTGCACTTTCCTCATTAGCTTTCCTCGCTTTCCTTGAACAAGTCCAACCATCTTTCTCTTTCCTGATCCTTCTTAATGAACCCTAGGCACCTTAACACATCACCCTAGCCTTCAGCTACCCTTTCCACCTGCTTTCCCAACTTGAAAACCTTGAAAACTGCTCTCGGCATTCTCCTGTAGACCTCCTGTAGATCCCTTGCAGCCTCCTGTAGATTTTCCTGTAGGTGTCTTTTTGAAGTCTGATTGTAGGAAAAGCCTCCAGAAGGCCACCTGGGACCTCCTAAGACCCATCCACACCTTCCTACACCTCTAAAAACTCCAAAGTTGCCCTCCAACACCACCTAATCACTGCCACATTCACAAACAAATAAATTACATGCATGACAATTTCACCTAAAAATACATAAAAATCCAAAAAGATGTTTTTTCCTCATTTCCTTCTAGAAATAGCTTGAGTAGATGTTGTTTATTTCCTAAATTAAGTAATGGAATTCATTTCATGGTTTGTATCTCTCTTTCTGCAAAAGTAGGATTTGCCAGGGTTACTTCACATTTCAGTCTCCTTTCTCTTTCTGCAAGTAGAGTAGCCTCTGTAGGGTAAAATTTCCTTTATTTCATCACATATAAAGCTTCTTCTAGAATTCTTAGAAGTTGGCTTGAGCTCCTAGTGATGTTGCGCCAGCTAACCAAGTGGCAGTCTGCAGTAAGAACTAGTACTTGTGCATACAACACTGTCGCTTCCAAGTTTGTTACTAACTACCGGGTTGATAAAAGTAAAGTAGAAAGCCTAGGAGTTGCAGCATTATTGCTGCAATACTAGTGCTCACCAGACATGACTGTGTTTTCTAGAAAACGGTTAGACCACATACGCCACCTGAAGAAAATCTTCGAGCGATGCTGGAAATACAGGATTTCCTTGAATCCCAAAAAGAGCGTATTTGCAGTGTTTGAGGGGAACATCCTTGGGCACATCATTGCTAGAAGTGGAATCAATATTGATTTGGACCGAGTCAGGAGCATCACACAAATCCCTCACCCAGCCAATAAGAAAGA
Organism: Pinus taeda; assembly: GCA_000404065.3. NCBI lineage: Eukaryota > Viridiplantae > Streptophyta > Pinopsida > Pinales > Pinaceae > Pinus > Pinus taeda. The sequence goes on along the minus strand of APFE030516848.1, from coordinate 313,291 downwards.
AATGTAATCCTTCTTGGGAAAGACAAACTTCCTCCGAAAGTTCATCTTGGACTATGCACAGGTAGTGAAACCAATGCAAGACATGATCAAGAAGGATGCAATCTACAACTGGGGCAAGATGGAAAGTAATGCATTCATTTATATCAAGTAGGCCATAGTAGAAGCACCTACACTTTACAGCCCATATTTCAACAAAGATATTTTGCTATAAAACTTTGCCTCTGATAACTCGTTTGCTACAGTACTCACTCAGAAGGATGAGCTGAACGACGAACGTCACATCTCCTTCATGAGAAAAAGCATGTAGGGAATCGAACTAAACTACCCCTCCATTAACAAACAAGCATATGCAGTATACAAGGCGGTGAAACACTTCAGACCCTACTTCCTAAAGAACCATTGCATAGTTTTTGTGCCTCACCTAGCAGTCCCTCACTACTCGTACAACAAGAGCTAAGTGAATGATGTGTGAATTGGATGACAGGCTTGTAAGAGTATGATCTTGACATCAAGCCAGTTCACATTGTCAAGGGTCATGGTATCTGCATACTCACAACTGAGGCAATACATGCACAAGAGGAAGAAGAAGAGCTCACTCGTTAGGCACAATAAATTGAGATGCATGATGTAGAGTGAGCACCACCCACTACATGTTGAAACTCTTGGTATGAAGATGTGTGCCAGTACCTTGGGCATGGCACCATACCCTCTCACTTCTGCATGAGATAGAAGAGGGCACTATGCCTTAAAGCTCTAGCCTATCAGTTGGTGCAGAAAGTGCTTTACAAAAAGCACAATAATGTAATCTTTCTCAGGTGTTTGGAGGCACATGAATCAGAGAATGTTTTATATGATTTTCATGACAGACCAGCCGGGGGCCACTTCGCGGGAAATAACAATGCACACAAAGTTATGCAAGCCGGTTTATACTGGCCCACATTATTCAAGGATGCACATGCCTGTGCTTGCAAGTGCCTGGTCTGTCAGCTATGCGCTGACAGAACAAGAAGGTCAGCATCCCCACTGCACCCTGATGCAGTGACTGAATCGTTCCAAGAATAGGGCCTAGACATCATTGGGGAAACTTTCCCACATTCGTCAAAACAACACCGCTACATTTTGACAGTAACTGATTACTTCACGTGGTGGACAGAAGCATTTATGCTCAAGCAATTGAATGACCAAGAATTCATCGGCTTCCTCCAACAGAACATCATCTCACACTTTGGCGTCCTGGTATCACTTGTGTTTGAAAATACAACTTACTTTTCATCTTTGAAGCTTTATGATTTTGCATTGCAATATGGTATTGTGCTAAAACACTCATCTAACTACTGCCAGAGGGAAATGACCTCACAAAATCCATAAAAAAAATCCTTATGTGCATAATCAAAAATACCATTTACTCCGAGCAGCGTAACTGACACTCTACCTTGACAAATGCCTTATGGGATTCCCGCGTAACACCCAAACCCTCTTTAAATACATCACCATACTTCTTGTTCTATGGTGAAGAAGCCATCCTACCACTAAAAATCTACTTTCATGTGCTTCAGTTGTCCCAAGAATCCCAAGGCAAGCCTTGTCTGCTAGTTCAGTGTAAGATGGATACACTTCACAAACTATAGGAAGAAAGGATGAAAGCAAAAGAAAATTTTACACTCCACCAAGACCGTATCAAGATGGTTCGACAAGAAGTCTGTAGGAAATGCTAACTTTGATGCTGGTGACTTAGCCTTGAAATGGGATAAACCCCATGAAGACAAAGGTAAGCATACGAAGTTCCAGTCCCTGTGGATTGGTCCGTACACTGTACATGAGAAGCTTGGCCCACACACATACCATCTGCAATCACTTGACAGGAGGATTGACAATATTCATGTCAATTGCCAAGATCTCAAGCATTATTTCAGTAAGCCAAGGCTACACCTCTACTGTGTACATAGCCTGTTTACTTCTTATTGTTTTGCTTTTTCACTTTGCTTGCTATTTCTGTTTCGTTTTGTTTTGTTTGTTTAGTATCCTCTTATTTTTGGTTTTTGTAAATAAGTGCTACCCTTTACTAAGTTCTGTCTTTCGAATGAATATGTGGCTGAGATCTAAAGAGTCTTATGACACTATAGCAATTGGTCTATCTTGCATTTGTCATTCGTCTTCTCTGTGTTTGGTTGTAGGAATTTACAAGGTAAGTTCCTCAGATAGAACACTAAAGGACACCGCTCACAAATAGATCATAGATCAATACACCAATATTCTTGACGTGGTTAAAACCCTCAAAGAGGGAAACAATCCATAGCCTGAGCCAACGCGGCCACTTTAGGAAATTTATTAATATAAAAAAAAGAAATTTTACATAAGATTCTCTCATGAACGGTCACCCTACAAATGACCCTCCATGCTCTTTAAATAGATATCATGGACCAATCGAGTGTTAAGCCATGGATCAAGTGTCGGTAATACCGAGGAGAGAATGAATTGTTGGATCACTTAATGTCTAGAACATATTGTGACTGTCAGATTGTAAGTTACAAAAGTACATAGTAAAGAAACATAGTTTACCTAACTCTACACTACACCAAGTTATACTTAATTATTTCCTATGTGTCGAAATATCCTAACATCCCCCCTTAAGAACAACTTGGGATAAGATTGAAGGATGTACAAATATGGCATATTGGGAGAAGCAAGGAAGCATTAGATCCTATCCCCCTTAGTGAAAACTTCCTGAACTCCAACCATAAATTGAAGTTTAGTAAACTTCACCTCCATGAGAGCCTTTGTAAAGATGTCTGCAACTTGATCATCAGTTGAACAATATTACACTTCAAGAACATGATCATGAATGAGCTTTCTAAGGAAGTTCATGTGTAATTCAATGTGTTTGTTGCATTGATGTTGGACTAGATCTTTGCATAGTTGAATGGTACTTTGGTTATCACACCAAAGTGTAGTCAGATGATGCTGCTGAAAGCCAAACTCTGACAGGATCTGACGAAGCCACAGGGTTTCCTTACTAGCTTTCATGACACCACGATGCTCTACTTTTGCTGAAAAAAGAGAAATGGCACTTTGTTTCTTACAAGCCCATGTAATAGGTCTAGAACCAAGAGTGAACACATAACCAAAAATAGACTTCCAATCATCAGGGTCACCAACCCAATCAAAATCAGTGAAACCAACCAATAGAGGAGATGTTTCTACACTGTAATGAATCCAAAACTGAATTATACCTCAAACATAATGAAGTATTCTTTTAGCTTCTTTCTAATGACTTTCATGTGGGTTTTTCATAAACCAAGCAATAAGGCCAACAACAAAGGAAAGGTCAGGACGGGTATGAGTCAGATGCAAAAGTTTTCCTACAAGTTGATGGTATAAGGTAGCATCAGCTTCAGGGGAAGTACAAGTGGCTGAAAGATTGACTCCAGATTGAAAGGGAGAAGGGGTTGGCTTATAGTCTTCCATGTGAAAGTGGCGTAGAAGATCACAGGAATACTTGGACTGGGAAAGCGAAATACCTTCCTTGGATTGTAAGACTTGAAGACCAAGAAAATAATAAGTGTCCAAAGTCTGTCATTTCAAAATGCTTTTTAAGGTTGGACTTCACATGGTTTATAAGGATGGGATCACCTCTAGTAAGGATAAGATCATCAACATAAAGAACAAGAATGATAAGAGACTTACCCACTTTCTTGGTGTAGATAGTATTGTCAGAATGACACCTAGAAAAGCCAGTATCTAAAAGAAAGCTATCCATTTCGGTATACCAAGCCTGAGGGGCTTGCTTGAGACCATAAAGGGATTTCTTAAGCTGACATACAAGGCTAGTCTGTTTGTATAAAGCCAAGAGGTTGTTCCATATAGATTTATTCATGCAAGTCCCCATGCAAGAAGGAAAATTTAACATCCATACGATGGACTTCCAATTTGAAAGAGGCAACAAGGGAAAGAAAAAGGCGGATAGAGTTCATTTTGGCAACAGGGGGGGAGGTTTCAATATAGTCAATGCCTTCAACTTGTGAAAAACCCTTAGCAATAAGACGAGATTTATGTTTATCAACCTTTCCATCTGGTCCATACATGGTTCTCTAAACCCATTTGCATCTAACAAGTTTTCGTCCCTTTGGAAGAGGAACAAGATCCCATGTATCATTTGCCAATAATGAACGATATTCTTCATTCATAGTTGCGTCCCAATCTGGATGACCTAGAGCTTTTGCAAAGGTATTAGGATCATAATCTGCTGAAGCTTGAGCCAATAAAGAAGAGGCTCTATCAAACTAAGAACGTGTACGTCGTTGATCTGTAGGATCACTTGCAAGAGCACCTGCTGCATCCTGAGTAGCACAGACCCATTTTGGAAGCTAAGGAGTTGAAGGAGGATCCTAAGAAGGTGGGGGAGGATTGTCATCCTCGTTGTCATCATCTGAAGAACAAATATTTTCAAAATTAGAAGGGATAGAGAGAGGTGGCACATCCACCGAACTAGACTCGTAGGCCGATATATTTTCAACAAACTTTACATCTCTTCTAATGATAACATTTTTGGACTTAAGTGGAATAAGTCTATATCCTTTGACATCTTCAAAATATCCAACAAAGATACATTTCTCACTATTAGGTTCTAAAGCTTTATGTTTCTCATTTGGAATATGGGCCCATGCTTCACTTCAAAAAACACGAAAGTGACTTACATATGGTTTAATTGAGCTCCATGCTTCTTCTGGAGTGATATTACTTAAAACCTTAGTAGGAGTGCGACTTACTATGTAATTTAGATAGTTAATTGTTTTTGCCCAAAATTTAAGACTAAGTCCTTTAGATTGAAGCATACAATTAGCCATTTCCTTTAAGGTGTGATTCTTCGTTTCAGCTACACCATTTTGTTGTGGAGTATATGGAACAATATGTTACATTTGAATTCCATGCTTAGTGCAAAATTTGATGAATTTTTTGCTAACATATTCTTCGCCATTATTAGATCTTAGCTTAGGAATTTGATGTCCAAATTATTTCTTAACAAAGGCCTTAAAGGCTAAGAACATGTTAAATACTTCACTCTTGAGTTTTCAGAAGTATACCCAAGTGCATATGGAGAAATCATCAATGAAAGTTAAGAAATACTTGTAGCTAGAGAATGAAACAACTGGAAGTGGACCACATAAATCACTATGCATAAGTTGTAAAGGGGTTGAGGTGTGCTAAGAGGCACTTTTTTCAAAACTATCCCGATGGTGTTTTCCAAGTACACATCTGGAACAAACACCATCTCTACAAAATACCATACGAAGACCTATCACCATATTTTCTTTACATATATTTTGGAGGGAGTGATAGTTTAAGTGACTCAATAGCTCATGCCAAAGTTTGCTCACTTCATCATTATGAGCAACAAATACCGAGGGAAGAGTTGATGACCCAAAGTTGTTAAATTTATACAACCTTGTAGAATCATCAACAATGCTAGTAGCTAAAATCTGTCTAGGATCTCTTTGGTCCTTAATTACAACATCATGAGGTGAAAATTCAACGGTTTTACCTTTACCTGAATGAGTTATCTGATATACAGATAGAAGGTTGTAGGATAAGGTTGGAACACATAATACATCATTAAATTGACCATTTTCTAGATGAACAGTTCTAGTCCCTACAACACTAAGAAATCTATCATCACCAACATATATATTTTTGGTGTTACAATCATTTAAAGAAGTGAAGATGGCTTTGTTTTTTACCATGTGATAAGAAGCTCAAGAATCAATGAGCCACTCATGAGAATGAGAGGAAGAAGATACATTTAGTGCATAACCAGACCGAGATGCTTGACAACCACATGCAAAAAGCGTTATTCCTGAAGATGAAGTTGAAGTTGAAGAGTGCTCCAAATGGATGTTATTCTTATTCATTGATGCTTCCAAGGCTTTCATCTTCTTAAAGAATTTGGATTCTAAGTGGCCATCTCGATTACAAAAGTTACAATTTCTATCAATCTTCTTCCCTTTGTTTTTATTTGCCTTATCATTTTGTTGAATTGATTTTTCATTTTGAGACTAAAATTGCTTAGGACCCTTGTTTGGTTTAGGAGAATTCTTTTTAGGATACTGCTTCTTAGGATTCTTTGAATTTGGTTGTTGCTAGGTGGCTAAGGCTTTCTTAGAAGAGTTTCCAAGATTAAGAAAACCAAGATGTAAGAGTTTTTCTTGTTCTCTTATTAAAGAATCACAAAAGACATCAAAAGAGGGGGACTTGTAGTCTTTTCCTTGAGAAATAAAGGCTTCTCTAGTAGAATGGAAGGTGAAAAAAAACACAGAGTAGACTGGTCCCAACTTAGTAAGAACAGAATAGATAAGGCTACCATATTCTTTCTTAACCTTAACACATTCCAAGAGAAGTCGAAGGGTCTTGATCATGGACAAAAAATCTTTAATGGAAGAAAAATTATTGGAGTCCAACGCAAGAAACTCATTTTCAAGTTGATGAGATCTAATTTTATTCTTAATGCCAAAAACTTTACTGAGCTATTTCATTGCTTCATTAGGGTTATCAAGTTCTGCGATATGGAATCTAAGGTCTGGAGAAATAGACATCCCTATCAACCCATGTGCTTGATCTTTCCTATTTTCCCATTTGGCTACCTTATCTTCATCTTTAGGTTTAGTTTCTTGGCTTGAATCTATTCTGTAAAGACCTTTGATTCTAAGTAAATCCACAATGTAGTACCACCATTGGAAGTAGTTGGTGTTGTCTAGAATAACTTGGCATGGAATTTCCATATTAACAGAAACTGAAGTTGTAGATGTTGAAACTAAGTGTTCGAATGGAAATATCTCAAAAAATTAGGCTGATTAAAAAAATGGCTTTGAAAACGGCTTCCGGATGAAGAAGTTATGGCTTTTTGAAGAAAAGTTGTTGAAGATGCCGACTAAGTGCGTGAATGTGCGGAAGTGAATGATAATGTTATATTTAAAAAAAA